>MJUU01056908.1:154226-202202 GCA_002080025.1 Modiolus philippinarum | reverse complement strand
GGACACAGACACGTCATATCTGTCAATGATATCATAGTGACGGCCATAAAATTTCTGAAGGGATGAAAGCAACAAAGGCTGAACAAATCCCTGACTAAGCAACTTTTGGGACAGTCCTTTTGCTATATTCAAAAAAATCACTGTATAAACTACTTTCGCGACAGTAACGAATCAACTGTGAAATGAACACTTCATAGGCTGGAGAGGTAGGTATATTGCTGCTCTGAAAGAGAAAATTCACAATTGGGAAGTTAAAAATATGACGTTTGTCATATAGCTTAGATTTCAAACGTCCATCTTCATCAAAGTATATAAACAGATCTAAGTACGAAGCCGAAGTAGGTGTGTCAGTAGTCTCTTTAATTTCAAGCTCATTGGGATAGATCAAGTGTAAATATTCCTTGAATTTTGGATTATTAAGAGAAAGTACATCGTCTATGTAGCGGAAGCTGAAATTAAAGGACTGGGCTAAATGTTTTTGTTTTTTTTTTCGCGTAAGCCCTTGCTAAAACTTGGCCTCATACGAGAAAAGAAAGAGATCACCTAAAAGCGGCGCGCAGTTAGTTTCCATGGGAATCCCGATTGTCTGTTGAAAAACGCGACCTCCAAACTCGACAAGAATATTATCTATTAAAAATTCCAAAATCTTGATTACGTCATACTCCGTGTACTTCTTGTTTGACTCAGTGTATCTACATTCTCCGTTTTAGTGCAGAAACATTGAAGTATCAAATCAGAAATTATTGTTTTGAATGTATTGTGTGACAGGGTAGTATAAAGAGTAGAAAAATCAAAAGTTTGTATGCTGTGGTAATGGGTAAGACTGATAGAGGATATCTGTTTAAGAAGATCTTTAGAATTTTTTAGAATCCACATCTGACTGACGCCGCTCGTGGAGTAGACTTTATCACAGTAACTTTTTAGGGCAACTCTGACTGCGGTCAATAAAGTAGTAAGGAGCTTAAAGAGTGGCTTGGTGGTGCATCTGGAAGACCCCGCAATGATCTCTGTTTGTATGGGTTAATGAAGTTTAGGGACCCAGTAGATGTAGGGGAGCTGATTGTTTTCTTCACCCGCTTTGATGCCAAGGTATTTTAAATGTTGATATCATGTTTCATGATATTGTATTCCTCTTCCAGACTTATTTAGATATTAAACCCTTTTGAAATATTCATTGATCTTTAAAACCATTATACGTTCGACGTTTTGTTTTCTTGTGCAGTTCCTTGGAACATTGTGGCATGTGAATGTGTTTTTTGGCCATTGTAGGTGTTTCCTGTTATCATTTTTATTCTATTATACATCAAGTTATATTAATTAGGCCAAAAAGAGGTGGTCTTTCGCTTAATTTAGGACTTTTAAAAATTCAGATTATAAAACCAAGACAGCCGCCACCGCCGGTCTCAGGTTAACATTGGACCTGAAGAAGAGAAATAAAATGTTCACTGCAACATCTTCAAAACGTAACAAGCACGGATAATATTGCTTCATCTTTGCTAACAAATATGAATGAAAGCACAATACAGGTGAGAGATATAGGCTCATTTGAGTCGCTAGTAATGTTTGTTATTATTTGCAAAGGGAAAATATCGTATGGTTTATGTATTAAATGATGTTAATGATTTAATTATTTGTTAGTTCTCTTTGTTTTCAAACAAGTACTTAATTTGATATGAGTTGTTATTGATTACGTGAACTTTGATGTAGTATTATTAATTAATTTAAGTGAGTTTGACTGCCAATTCATTACTAAAGACAAACGTGATGATTTTAACTTCCCAATTGTGAACTTTCCCTTTCTGAGCAGCAATATACCTGTCTCTCCAGCCTATGGAGTGTACATTTCACAGTTGATTCGTTACTGTCGGGCATGCAGTTTATACAGTGACTTTTTAGTTAGAGCAAAAACACTGTCCCAAAAGCTGCTTAGTCAGGGATTTGTTCAGCCTTTGTTACTTTCATCCCTTCAGAAATTCTATGGCCGTCACCATGACATCATTGACAGATATGACGTGTCTGTGTCCCAAATGAAAACGGACATTTTCAGCTAAATTTCACGTCTTCACGGATTTGACATAACCGGATTTGACTCAACCCCGGATTGACTTACTGATAGTGTGACGGGTGCCGCTAGCGGAGCAGGACATGCTTACCCTTCCGGAGCACCTGATGTCACTCCCGGTTTTCATGGGAGTTCACACTATGAGTGCCTTAGTTCTTAATGTTATCTTTTTATTTCCGTGCATTGTAGCTGTCTCACGTCCTTGTTTTGTCTTTGTTTTTATCTGTTACCGTTTCTGCCATGTCTTTGGACTTCGATTTTTGTAGTCATCGCTTCCCTTGTTCCTTCGGTATTCTACTGCCGTTGTTTTAAAGACAGATTGCCAATATGACCTAAACTATGTCAAAATGGATTTTTCAATATTGGCTTAGTCAGATATGGGGTTTTCAAAAGACCATTGATTTATCATTTCTAGTAATAAAGCATTCAAATAAACGAGAAATGCTTCACTTGTCGTCTGATACGGGACTATGACAGGAATTAAGGTATACTAAAATAAAATGGAAAGAAATGATGGAAAGGTATCATTGTGAAATGTTTTGATATTGGCTTAGTTATAGGTCCTCGGCAAGTTCGCTACTCTTTTGAAAATAAATAGGATTTCAAATAAATGTGATTATGTGATAGGAAATTAAATCAGAAGTAATTTAAGTAAAAAAATGATAGGTTAGTGATCTCATTTTTGAGATATAAGTTATTGAAAATTTGACTTGAAACAGAACTCCTCTGAAATGTTCATAGGATAAACATTAGCAAAGGTTTGACCATAAATGAATGTGACAAAATAAATAGAATTTCATGATTGTTATACAGAATGCTCATAAAGATGTATTAAATGGAATTGTTGAAAAAGGGGGTCAATGGGCAAAAAAAATAATGCATTTAAATGGATAAAATAAGACGATTCCGCAAATCGGACCGAATTCCCAAAACATGAGGAGGAAACCTTCTCAAAATACCTTGATTTTGAGGAAATTTTACTTCTGTAGATGGCCATTCCGATAAACTCTATCCATTCGCTATTGTCGTGTCTGTAGTTTGTACAGCGATTTTGTCAACAGAGCTACATTACTGTCTCAGAAACATATACATCAAGAGTACGTTCAGTCACCGTTGCAATTGTCACTACAGAAGTTTTAAGGTCGTCACCATATTTTGACATACCGTTATAAAGACAAGATAAGAGTACATACCTACAATGGCCGAAAATTACAGTCACAAGCCACAACCCACAAGAGAACTGCACTACAAAAACACAAAATAGATTACAGACAAACATAAATAACTATAGGAACTCGGGAACTCGGGATAGCCGGACTTAGTATAGTCACTAGCAAAAGCTAGCGGTAGGGTTAAACTGGTTTATGGGTACCAATACCTTCCCTTTCTCTATCCCGTTTCCCTGCAGTATAAAAAACATACGAAAAGAACCCAATACACGTTACACTGTTTCTGTTTCACAGATCAGAATAGATATCTGTGGGTAGATCCAGAGTTTGTAACTGGACTGAGAAACAGCAAATGTGACAAAACCAGACTTCACTGTCAGTGTGGCGCGCATAGCATGATTATCCTTTTGGAGCACCTGTTTATACCAAGTTTTTGTAGGGGTTCACACTGGAAATGCTTTACTTTTATGCCGTTCTTGTTCATTTTGTTGTCGATGTTTTCTTGTCCAAGTCATGAAGTCTCAATTTGTGTTGGATATAAATTAATTTTAGTGATTTTAGATTTTTTATTTTTGAATTTCTTCTTTCCTCATTTTTGCTTTAGTATTCGTTGACTGATGTATAAAAACAATTTCAAGAATTATAATCAGACAATATTTGAAAGCCAGAAGAGCACAAAAACCTAAAGGGCTTAAAAGTAACGTGCATAAATCAGCTAAGAACAGAGCTTTGTACAAATTAGATATTCCTGACTTGAAGCAAATTTCTTAAATTTAGTTATTGTAACTCACACATAATTATTTTAAATGACATATAACGCTGTAAAATTGTGTATTTTCATATTGATCCTGTATATTGCTTAAGTGAGATCGCATTGATTTGAGGATACCTGCATTGACAATTGGCTGCGCTTAGGGCAAACAATAAACGGCATTTTCTGTATTAATTTTTATATAGGGTACAAAGGCAAATTGCAGTATTAAAAGTCAAGATTGTATAAATATGAAAAAGAAAAGAAATGGGGTAAATGTCAAGGAGACAACATCCCATATCCAGATTAAAACGACCCAAAACAAAGCATCTAGGGGTCACCGTACGGTCTTCAACACAGTGAGGAACCTCACACCATATAGCAAGCCCTAAATGGCCCCAAAAAGGGTAAAAAGTGAATAAATCAATGGAAACAAACCACATCCAATAACCCAAAGCATGTTTCTATACGATTTACAGTTAAATCTGTTGCTTTTATAGCTCACTAGTTAACTAATAAACTATATGTTATCAAATAGGCTCTTTAAAATCGAGGACATGCTTTCCTTTTTTTTTCATTGTTCAACGCATTCATACAGAGCAGATACCCTGTTCTTAATGCCAATTAATAAGGAACCTTATTTCGTATATTATAGCCATTTTCTGTAAGCACTTGTAATTTTACAAAGGGGTGTAGCACGCATGGTCTGAGACCTACCTAATACTTGTTATACAATCTTAATTTTTTAAAGGGATGGGAAAATAAATTTGATATCATATGATTGTTGTTTGGTTGCAATGGACACAGGCATTAATTTTAAGAAAAAAAAATTGTAAATTTTTAAAAGCATACCAGACAAAAATGCGGGTGCATAGGGACAAATTGTGATATATAAGCAAAGGACTAAGCGCTCCTATTTTGAAAAATTAAAAATAGTTATGGGGATATGGTTGCTAAGGTGGTTTCCATGATGCTAAACATAACCGTTTTTTTTGTGACTTACAATCAAGACACAATTATTATAATCATTTGGCCTCGAAATAAATTTACAAGGGAACATGTCACAATAAATTGTAGGAGATCATATCGTCATATTATGACATTGCCCCATGCCAAACATTAAATCAACATCTAATATTGTATAAAAAGGCTGCACACACACACACACAGTAAATTATCAATAAATAAATTCAGAATGACCTTTAGGTTAATTTCAAGGTCAAAGAATGAAGTCCATCATACGGAGACCATTTATAATTAGTCTAAATATAAAAACTATATCATAATATCCAATATTCTGGCAAGAAGTTGTCATAAAACAACTATTTGTAAATGAATATTCACAAATATAAATTTTGTATTTGTGTAAAAGTCAAAGTTTAAGATTAATGTTATTCGTGATTGTGATGCATAACGTCGAAATTGTATACTGACATACATTATAAATCATATCCTGTGTCATCAGAAAAAAATTAAAAACCAAAAATATTTTTGAAGCCTCAATTTAATTTGAAAACATTTAAAAAGGACGTGACCTTCAAAAATTACAAAGATAGTGCAGGTCAAGGTCAGAGGTAAAATGGTATCTATGAAAAAATGGCTAATTGAGGCCAATGCATATGGATATGCAACAATTGCCAAACATTTATAACTTGGAGTGTACAACGTACTCCCATGCTATATCGCAAATTCCTGTAAAAAAATAAAAAAGCTGTTTTGGTACCCATAATCCCGATATCTTTGAGAAAATATCCAAAATTGAATACTGTTTGTCATTACAACCACCAACAAAAGAGATATATTCGGGGTTAAAATGTCAAAAATGAAAATTTTGCACATTCTGCTGACTGTGGCCATGGCAACCAATTGCCATAGCAATGTTAATTTTTTTTCACGAGATTCCTGCATTGATGTAGTAGTGTGACACAAATTTTGAATAATTTCATAACCATTCGTGCCAGAATCGTTCAAGTGCTTGCAAATTATGACAATTAATGATCAATTCACACTCTATTGTAGTCATCATTTTGAAATACACCATTTTCATGTAGTCTAGGATGATGTTTATTTCGCTGAACTTGATTACTCTTAATTTAGGGGCAACTCCGACTTGCCGTTGGGTGTGAGGTTTCCTCACCGTTCATTGAAGATCTTATGGTGGCTCTGAGTTGTTATTACTCCCCTTTGGGTCTTTGTCTCTTTGACGCATACCCGTGTCCCTTCTTTTTCCTTTTGCATAAAAATAATGCAATTGTGGATTCAAAAAAAGAGGATGCCACTAAGAGAATTTTGGACAGAGAATAATACTTTTTTAGTTTTTAGAGACTTTCAATAAAAAAGAATAAAGCTGGGAACAAAAAATGATTTGATGGCAAAAGTCATTAGATGTAGTAGAGTATTTATAAATGGAACGTAAACTTGCCATATCATTGCGTTATTTTGTCAACATATTTCCTTACATAGGCATATTAATTGTATTATTACCATGCTAAATGTCACAATGACTATTAAAGTTACTGAAAATACTTTAAAAAGATGTAAAACTAGTGTTAACAATGAAAGTATATATTTGACATTAAATAAGTTTAAAGTAATACATTTTAATTATTACAAATGCATGTAATTGAATTGATATTTTAAGATGAGATTAAATGAAAATAAAACAATTTAGCAAAAACAATTACGACTATGGTCTCATAATATTTTTAAGGCATACATGTACTTGAGAAATTAATATTACTATTATCATGTTCCATTAGCTTAGGATTTACACAACCTTCAGAAATGTGTCTAGTATTTTTGTTACTAGAATTTTCGCACTCTCTCATATTCAGAAATATTAGATTTATTACATATTTCACAAAACAACGGCAGTAGAAAACCGAAGGAACAAAGGATGGATAATTACAAAGACATGCCCTAACAAGAATAAACCAAAACAATGTATCTTATAAATAACATATACATAGGCGCACATGGGGATGTTAGGTGTTCTAGAGAAAGGCTATGGAGTAAATTCACTTTAGACAAAAAGCAAAAACGCGTTGTTCTTCATCTTTAAGTCACAATTAACTTAAAACACAAATATCCCGAATTTGACAAAAAATTGTCATCTTACTACTATTGAAAATTTACGAGAAAAGAGACGACTTTTATGTCAAAAATAGTAAAATTCCACTTCTACTGCCTACAGGGTGTATGTTTTACAGATGATTCATTACACGAGAGCTACCACTAATTATGCAGAAGTTCTAATGAGGCATAATTATCTCTTTGGCCGCTTTATTAATCAAGGCTTCCAATTGTCTGTTTCAAGATGGTGGTCATTGAGTTAGTAGTCTACCTGTATTGGTTTTTATTCGCATGTTTATGATACTATAAGGAAACAGGATAGAGAAAGGGGCGGTTTGGGTACCCAAAAACCGGTTTAACCCTACCACTGGCTTTTGCTAGTGCCGGTACCAAGTCCGACTATCCCGAGTTCCTATCGTTATTTATGTTTGACTCTTGTTATCCACGCACTTTTAAAGAAAGTTCGGGGATAATGTTATACCCTCCGTTTGTCCGTCCGTCCGTCCGTCACACTTTTCTTGTGACCCAAACTCCTCCTTCATTTTTGGTTTTAGGGATTTAATTTTGTTGTAGAATTGTTGCATAAAGTCTGCAGATGCGCAAAATGCTTTCGGATTTTCGATATTGGTCTTGGTGCAAACAAGAGGCCCGATGATGTCAATTTTAACAAAGACCCAAAGATGTGGATTAGACACATGTGGCATGTGACACAAACTCCTCCTACATTTTTGGATTTAGGGATCAAATCTTTATGCAGAATTGTTGCATGTAGTCTATATATTTACAGTAAGCTTTTGGAATTTTGGTTCCCGTTCCAACTTTGGTAAATTTCCTGAAAATGTCAAAGACACATATATTTTTTTATTTTGGCATATTATCTTATATTCTGACAAGTGTTTGGTAAAACACAAAATTCTGATAAGTTAGGATTCTGAAAGGCGGTTCCAATTTTGGTAAATTTCCTGAAAGTCTCAAAGACCACTTATTTTTTAGAATTCTACCTAGCAACCGTATTTAAAATGTTTGTGTAGTTTAGGACCAACACTTTCATCAATTGGATTTCAAAAATATTTGATTCCAATTTTTGTAAATTTCCTGAAAGTCTCAAAGACCACTTATTTTTGGGAATTCTACCTAGCAACCATACTTAAAATGTTTGTGTAGTTTAGGACGAACATTTTGATGAATTGGATTTAAAAAATATTTGATTCCAATTTTGGTAAATTTCCTGAAAGTCTTAAAGACCACTTATTTTTTGGAATTCTACCTAGCAACCATACTTATAATGTTTGTGTAGTTTAGGATGAACATTTTTATAAATTGGATTTTAAAAATATTTGATTCCAATTTTGGTAAATTTCCTGAAAGTCTCAAAGACCACTTATTTTTGGAATTCTACCTAGGAACTATACTTAAAATGTTTGTGTAGTTTAGGACGAACATTTTCATAACTTGGATTTCAAAAATATTTGATTCCAATTTTGGTAAATTTCCTGAAAGTCTCAAAGACCACTTATTTTTTGGAATTCTACCTAGCAATCATACTTAAATTGTTTATTCAGTTTAGGAAAACATTTTCATCAACTGGATTTCAAAAATATTGATTCCAATCTTGGTAAATTTTCTGAAAGTCTCAAAGACCACTGATTTTTTTGGAATTCTACTTAGCAACCATATATCCTATAATTCTTTTAGTAACAATAATGACTATCAATAGGTAGATTTAAAAATAATGAAAAGAAATATGCCAAGGGTGCGTAACAACTGTTTTCTGTGTCAAATGGGGAGTGCGGGGATAGCTGTCGTTTCCGACAACATCTAGTTTTCATTATTGTTTTTCTGGTGCAGTTTGTGTGTGAATTGTGGCATGTGATTGTAGTTCTTGGCCATTGTAGGTGTTTGCTGTTATCCTGTTTTTTGTAATTCCAACAATTTCGTCCCGTACGGATATAAAAAATATCAATCCCTTATGTCAAGAGCCATAATTCAAGAGGTAAAAAGACAAAGCCGGTGGAAAACCACCGAAAAATTTGTCGACCAGAATGGCCCTGAAACAATGACAAGATACATTACAAAGAATAAAAAGAATCCCATACGTAGAAATTACACGGACCGTAAGCTAGTAAATAATTATCAGAGTTATTGAATATCGATATTCCCATGCGTCCCATTGTGTCTTTGTGCAATAGTCCGATTGAAAGAGTGGGATAGTTCCTAGATGTAACTCAACTCTGCACCACTCTAAAGATTTAACAGCATTCCTTCACTAACTAAAAAATCAACCTACCATCCAATATTCTACTACATTAGTTTAATATAACCGGTATGTATAACAATTTACACCATACTGAAGCAACAGAAGCTGTAGAAGAATCCTTGCAAACAATGGGACAATGTTATACTTTTCTGCCATTTCCACAAAAAGCAGACATGCTATAACTGCTCAAAAATTGTACTTAGACTCGATGGACGCCCTGTGACTGTTTTTATGTTGTTGATATCTTCTATAACCCTTTTGATTGAGCAACGGATGACAGCGGTTGTAAGAACACTTTGCTTGTTGATTTCATGTTTTGGACGAACCCGTATCCACTGGTAAGAGGAAACATTTCGTGGCGTGGTACAGAATCTAGCAATTGAGTACGTTCAAACTGGTGATAGGGACCTTGTTGCACCTAGTGTGAGCGAGGCATGATCAAAGCTTATTGTCGAATTTCTCATAGTAACTTCACTATTAAGAACAAAAAACAGGCGAAGCCAGGCGATTCTTGGATTAATCGTGTATTTTCCTCATGTGCATTTACTCAATATCCTTTCATTGTTTATTATTAAAAATATTTAGTTCGATTTCAACTGAACACAATACAAAAATAACCAAGTTGCATAAAACAGTCAATTTGGTTATGCTAAACACGTGTTTCAAGGAATATCCTCTCATCAGCAGCATTAAAATCAGAAACTTGAAGGCTTTAATCCAAAAGTAGTAAAAAAAGAAGTACTCATTACTTAAATTATCGAAATAGAATCCCAAATCCAGTATCAAGGACATCCACGCGAGTGTCATACACAGAATGGAGCCTCAGTATTTTTAGAGGTAAGAATTTTGATAAAAACGGTAAATTTCTATAAAAAACCAGGTACATTTTGCATGTCAGGCAAGTCTGATTATTAGCTATTAGACCGTGCAAAAAGTAGGTGTGACAATTCGACCCCAAATGAGACCATCACTAACAAACACTGTTTGAGATAATTTCAGAAATATTATAGCAATTTTAATTAAATGCAAATGATGCCAAAAATTATAATGATGTATATATTTCGGGATTTGGCTCAAAGGTACAAGAGAATGTTTCCAACAATTTTTGACATTTCAAATGATATTCGTTCACTATTGAAATTCAAAAACAATACTTAAAAAACAGATATAATTTCCTGACATTATCTTATTCATAGGAGATAGGTTTACAGAATAAAAAATACGAGAAGTAAAGTTATTTTGCAAAACTAGAGATAATTTTCAATATCTTTACAAATCGGTTGAACATTTCTGGTATGTGTTCATGGAACTTGTTGTCGATGAATTGGCCCAATTCATTAGGGCGGCTCAATCTCCTTATCTGTTCCTATTATATTCCTACATAATGTCATAATTATGAAATATTATCTCATCATTAGGAGATAATTATCTCATAATAATAATAATAATAATAATAATAAGAATAATGAGATAATATTCCATAATACTGAGATATTATCATTATATCATTATTCTGGGTTATTATATCGTAACTCATATGACGCACATGAGGTGTTGTGCAGAATCCATTATTAATGGATCCACCAAAATTTCAATCCGGCTTCAGATAATTTTGACAAAATGAATTATAATGGCATTGCTTGATTAAAATTATAAAATTTTTGAATACTAATCGCCCGGTAGATCTGTAAAAATGTAACAGAAGACGTGAGTGGGCTTGATTCACTAAAATAGTAACGTACAATAGAGTACATAATTTTTGAATACTAATCGACCGGTAATCTTGGATCTGTACAAATGTAACACAAGAAGAGAATGGGTTCGATTCAATAAAATAGTAACTATGAAAAAGAAAGGAAATGGGGTAAATGTCAAGGAGACAACATCCCATATCCAGTTTAAAACGACCAAAAACAAATCATCTAAGGGTCACCATATGGTCTTCAACACAGTGAGAACCTCACACCAAATAGTAAGCCCTAAATGGCCCCAAAAAGGTAAAAAAGTGAATGAATCAATGCAAACAAGCCACATCCAATAACCCACATATCAAGAAACTAAAATTTTATAAGAAGACAAGGACAAGACAATGATCAACATTTTCCTGACTTGGGACAGACGCAAAAATTGCGGTGGGGTTAAACTCGTTTTCTTGGATCCAAACTCTCCCCCTATGTGTGGTGAATGGCTAAAAATAAATACACAAAAAGACTCACAGTCAAAATCTAAATAGAAAAAAGTCCAAATTATCAAGACGAGTACCCTTACAATGAAGTACATAAAACATGAAGACAATACACACAGGTACTGTCCTGACAAATGCTCGCAGTTACTGACAGCTAGCTAAGGACATAATTTCCGTTGACTATGATATCAAGCCTTCTTACATATGAAATTTCAATTGAAATACTTCTAAATAGATTTTGTATAACAACATCATCATTTATCAAAGAAGAACATGATATTGTGCAATGCCAAATACTGTCAATATGAAAATTTGTTTGAATTTAGTTATGGTGTAAAGCATTTAGGAGAAGATCAATATTTTTGCCAACAAAAACTTGAAGTAAAGATTTAACAACAATGCTGTATTTATATCCTTTATGAATAAGTTTGTTCAGCGGATTAATAAGTTTGGAAGGACAATTTTTGAATTTATGCGCTTTGTAAATCATATTGCCATAGAAGTTTGGATGTGAAATGCCCTGATGTATAAGAGCCCTGAATGTAGAACCAAATTTTCGTAATAAGTCAATGTATCTATAATAAAATTTAGAGAATGTTTTTATCAATTTATGATATCTAAACCCTTGATGCAGAAGTTTTTCAGTGAGACAAAGATTTCGGTCGTTGAAGTCAGAAACATTACTACAAACTCGTGCATATCGAACAAGTTGTGAAATGTAGACCCCGTAAGAAGGGGCTAACGGAACATCGCCGTCAAGATGGGGGAAATTGACTATAGGGAATGAGAAATCATCCCTTTTATCATAAACCTTAGTGTTCAACTTTCCTTGATTTATTGATATATAAAGATCAAGAAAAGGAGTATAATTACTCCTGCTATTGGATTTATTTAAAGTAAGTTCTGCAGGATAAATTTCATCTGTAAATTAAGAAAATTCAGGATTATTTAAAGCCAAAATATCGTCCAAATATCTATATGTATTGTTAAATTTATCCACTAAATGCTGTTTAGAAGGGTCTTTTTGAATTTTTGCCATGCATTGTGACTCGAAGCAATAAAGAAATAGATCTGCTATGAGAGGTGCACAGTTGGTACCCATAGGAATACCCATTTTTTGCTGATAGACTGTATCACCGAAACGAACAAAAATATTATCAAGAAGAAAATTTAATTCTTTTATCATATCCTGACAAGTCCAGTTGGTATATTTGTCATGTTTGTCGTCACTGAAGAACGATTTAAATGTATTCCAACAAAGGTACGTACATCCTGATTTTTTGAAGGACCATTTCATCAAATACGAAAATTTCTCTTTGATGAGTGTATGCGGAAATGTAGTATAAAGGTTAGAAAAATCATAACTATCGACGGAGGTGTATACTTCATTAACAGGTCGAAGTCTTTCCAAAACTTCTACCGAATTTTTAACACTCCAAAAGTAGTTTATTCCACTGTATTCATAACATTTGTTGCTAAAGGTGATGACGAGATTTTTTATGGTAGTAAGTGCACTGGTCAATAAAACAGAAATATATGTAGTTGAACATATATTTGATGCCGAAATAAAACGAAATTTGAAAGGATTTTTGTGTAGTTTAGGAAGCCAGTACATAGTAGGAATGCTTTTATAATTAGAAGTTGCTTAAAGTTCAGCTGTAGCTATCATGTGATCATCAATTATTTGTGTTTCTGTTGACGTGGTAGCTTGAAATGTACTAGAATTGGTAATTTCATTCCAAAGCACCTCGATGTAATACTTACGTCAAACAACGACCACATTATTGGCTGCTTTATCTGCCGGAACAAATATCTACTCTTTTTCCAATTCTTTTAACTTCTGTTTGATATTTGAAATAGCAGGAATGGTATTCTGCTGCTTATTATGTGTTTCAAAATGATTTATTCGGATATCAACAACTTCCATGCATTTGTTAATGAAAGTGTCTAAAGATTTTTTATCCGCATTTTCTCTTTTACACCACTTTTTACAGAATGACATGACGGCTTTTTTAATTACCTCACGACAGTCCTTCCAAATAATTTTTGAAGGAGGACGATATTTTGGGTCCTTTTTGGAGAAAAGTTTTTACCACTCGGTCCTGGACGATGTTTAGGTCTCCTGTAATAACAGGACCACTAGGTTCATATCGAAACTTCGAGCTTGCACAATTTCAGGTCAAGGGTGAATTTTGATTAATTTCAGGATTTTTGGTAACTGATGAATAAATAAAAATAAGGGCTCTTGTAGGTTTTTTGTAAGTACATGAAATAATGGGTGGTCCCATATTATCAAAATAAGGAGGAATAAGTTTGATAATTTTTGAATCTCTAAATATACTAGATAAATCAATAAGATCGATCCCTTTGTTGATATACGGTAATTTTATGGTCTTCAGGTTTATCAATTTTAGGTAACAATTTGTGGTAGCAAAATGCGCTGATTATTCCAGCAACTTCATACATTGGACTGTAATATGGTATGGTATTGCATTTTTCCAATAAAGTATTTAATTTAACAATAGGAATTGAACATAATTTACAAAGCAAATTATGTCTGCCATTATTTTTAAAGATAGTAACAAGGTCAGAAATTGAAACTGAATTTCTGTGGTATTTTCGTTTATTATGATTGATACGTTTACCGTGGGATCGTTTATTACGTAATTCTTTTGAAACAATATCCATAATATTGATGGAAGGAGTTCTTGATATGTTACCTAGGCCCATAATATTATCATTTAAACCGAGAGGATACGCCGTTTGCAACTTCTTTATCCAAGACAGTTCACAATCTCTACGTGATTTTTCAAATTGTTTATGTGACTGTCCATCCTTCTTTACAACAATTTCTAAAGGTTGAACCTTTATAAATTTGATGTTATGTTTATGTTTATTTAGATGTTGATGAATTAAACTTCGGAATTTTTTGTATCTACGGAAACGATAGAGATATTGTTGTTTCCGTTTATAAAGATGCTGACCGGTTTCCCCCTACATATGGAATTCCACAATTAGGTTTTGTTCATGTAATCAAATAAATAAGATTATTAGTTTTTCAATTGATGTCAGTTTCAAAAGATAGGGTGAATGTTCTGCCATTGACGGTGGATTTAGCAGTATTTTTGTTGATGAGGCGAGAACAAAATCATTTTTTGGCATTACACGGAGAAATTTTTGGATATCTTTTGCTATTACAAATAAGTGCTGCTGAGGCATTGTTAGATTTAAAGCATCTAGTGAAAGTAGAAATTTTTGCAGGGTTAGAATTTGTGAATGAATTGTTTTTAGCAGCAGACGTGGATAACTGTAAAGAGTTAAATATAATTTTCTTTCCATTTCTTAAAATCATGATTTAGTGAATGCATATATATAGTATGAAAAGGTATATAAATGGATGCGGAATATGTCCTCTGATTATAAACACTTATCATCTGTACTACAATAGCAATTATTAATAAGTTAAAAACGGACAGAGATGTCTTGCAAAAACTTGCATAAAACCCGACATAAACATATGTGAAGCTACGCAACAAACACTTAAACAATCACAGAGCAAAGTTCAAGATTAAAGCAAGACACATCAATAGGACCATAGAAGGACGTACAGAAATATGTTTGAGGATTCCTTAATTATTCCGCGTGCTTGTGTATTTCAACAAAAGATGGTTCAAGTCGAGTTTTTCGTTTCTTTTGCTTCACATCTTCAGCGCTAACAAAATCGTCATCACTATCGTAATCATCGTGTGGCGCTTTTATTTCTAATGATTTATTAAAATCATTGTCAGCACGGCTTGTCTTTTCCTCTTGACCATTTATTCCGAATCTTAATTCTCCTGGCGTTGTGTTGAAGCCAATGTCGATGTGGCTAACTTGTTGTTCATCCTGAAAATAAGTAGGGTTTATAAGATTTAGTTGAAAGCTTAACTGTAAATCTCGTAATAAAATTGGGTCCAAGTTGCATGTAAAAAACGAAAAATAAATATATTTATCAAACATATTCAGGGGAAAAAATATCAGAATTATTACAAGTAGTAACTGAAAGTAGAATTATGAAAAAAAAACATTTCATTTGCGTTTATGTTTACATTATCAACAGAAGCGACAGCAAAGTCCGAAGCATATTCAGAAGGAGAAACCAGAAAGAAAATTCATTCGATGAACGACATATCAAAGAGCACACATACCCAAGCGGAGAATAAACAGGACAGGCACCATATTCTCGACTTGAAACGTTTATTTGATAAATAAAATTGGAGGTTTAATCACGTCTAACGATACATCAACCTCCCGCGACTACATACTTTAACATAATGGATATATTACGATATCTATACTCATAAGGTGGGAATGACGGAATATTGCTGTTGAGGTGTATACAATATAAAAATTGAAATCGTTTCTTTTTATAATTCGTGTAATGCTATGGCCACTGTCGTCCAATTCGAATCTGTCCTTTATTTCAAATTCTGATGAATTTGATAATTGGATCAAGTTAGCAAATTTATTATTGTTAAGTGAAAATATATTATCAATATATTTGTAGGAGAAATTAAGCATCTAGTTTCCTGATATTATTGTTTCTGACCAGATTGTAAAGAAATTTTGTTTCCTTTGTCTAAATCACAACTCAGCTATGTGAGGATGAATAATTTTTGTTTACTTAGAATTTATCCAGAAAAGAAAATATAATTCAAGAATAACTACCTATTAATACGTTAGATATTAAATCATTATTCATTAATAGAAAGAATTATTTATCTTTAGAAGGAAGGAAATAAGTGGAGAGGGAAAACGGATGATAAATTACTTTATATGTACAAAAAAATTGGACAAATTCCCAAAAATATTGAAAATCTCACTATTTTTGGTGGAATAGTATACAGTTTTCGCTAAAATTAGTAATGGCCACATCCATGTTTTTTCACAGAAATTACATATTTGATGTAGCTAACCAGTAGAAATAACATACGGTAAGGATTTGTTTGGACACACATGTGGCCACTACTGTTGCAATTCCGTTTTCAGACGGAAGTTTGAGCCACTGCAACATCATGTTAAGGATATGTTTTCACCAAAAAAATCAACTGAAGCAACTGAATATAATATTGAACATTGTAAAAAAGGGGCTACATCTCCACTAATGTGTTGTTAATGTTTGGGGTCAAAAACCGGCCATACCGAACCTACTCCTTTCAAATCCAGCATTTCAAAATTATATTTGAGTCTGACAAAAATAACAAGAGAAGAGTTGCCATTATTTTTATTAAATAATGTTTATACATTAAAAATTAACAATTGAAACTATCCCGGAAGATGCGTCCACTAGTCATAGATATTGATATTATAAACGATACATTGACTTGAAACTGTGTCCCTAACAAATGAATTAAAGGTTAAGGCAATTAAATCTTTATCGGTGACCTCATGTGACTATCGAATACGCATCAACTGACATATGCTATTCCTCTACCTGCTTTAATATCTCATATCTGTACTTGAACTTTACCCTAGTCAGTGATGTATGTAAAGTAGGTGAAGGTGCTTATACAAATCAAAGGTGCATCTACTGCAAAATATTATTTTTCTACCAGCTGTAGTATCTCGCGCATCAATTTAAAGCACACTCTCATTTTTGCCACTTTTAAACGAAACATTTGATATGTCAAAAATATGTCAAACAAAGGCAGTAGAATACCGAAGGAACAAGGAACAAGGAATGTGGTTATTAGAAAAGCAAAGTCCACGGACATGACAAAAACGAAATAACTAAATACCAAATTTACTGTAAATTTAATTCCTGCATATGGCAATTTCGACAACTGATGTCTCGTCAATGCAAATAACCAATGTGATCTAAATAGAAAGCCAAAATCAGCTAAAACAGGGCGTTGCATAAGGGAGATACTCCTTACCTTTAAACAAAATTAATAAAAATTTAGATATTGCAAGTTTCAAAACAAATTCGGCTTTCGTATAGCACCAAAGAACTGACTACTGGATTGGTGAAAAACCTTTGGAACTAAAAGTCCACCAGCACAGACATTGACCCAGTGATAACGAATAACTAAATACCGCACTTACTGTAAATTTGATTTCTGTATATGGCTGTTTGGACAACTTATGTTTCATCAGTGCAGATAAAATCTAAACATTTGGAACATGTACAAAACAACAAGCACATTGGACAGTCTCAAAGCACGGAAATAAGAGCACAATAATCAGAATTAATTTCACAGTTACTTTGGTATTTTTTTATTCAGAACCAATACACTTATAGTATTTTGTTATTCAGAACTAAGGCACTTATAATATTTTGTTATTCAGAACTAAGTCACTTATAGTATGAACTCTTTTAAAAACTGGGAGTGACATCAGGTGTTCCGGAAACCGGTAATGTAAAATCCTTGAAAACGTCAAATCTAGCTATAAATGTCCCTTTTCATTTTTGACACTTTTTTTTCAATGATGTCATGGTGACGACCAAGGAATTTCTGTAGGGATCGATGAAAGTAACAATAGCTGAACAAATCCCTGACTTAGCAGCTATTGAGACAGTGTTTTTTCTCTATCAAAATAATTAACCGCATAAATAACATGTTCGGCAGTAAAGAATCAATTGTGAAATGTACACTTCATACGCTGGAGAGATAGTATTGCTGCAAATGACTAAATACCCAAGTAACTGTGAATTTAAATTCAGCAGATGCGCATTCCGACAACTTATGTCTCTTCAGTGCAAAATAATGGAAAATTCAAAAATTGGAAACTTAAAACATCAAGTGTGTCATACATGTATAGCCTAGATTTCAAAAGTTCATTTTCGTCAATGTACAAAGAAACAAAACAAAAAAACATCTAAGTACGAAGCTAAGGCAAATGTATCATTAGTATCTTTAATTTCAAGCTCATTGGGACAGATCTGGAGCAAATTTTTCTTACATTTTAGTTACAGAAAGTACATCGAATATGTAGCGAAAGCTGCGAGCAAAAGCTGGGATAAATGTTTTTGTATTTTCATCGTCGTAAAAACTTGGCCTCATACGAATGATTGAAAAGGTCAGCCTAAAAGCGGTGCACAGCTAGTTCCCATTATGATAGTAGTTCCAACTTTCTGTTGAACTACCTGTTGAAAAACGCGGCCTGAAAACTCAACAATATAATCTCAACAATCTATTATTATGACATCCTGATTACGTCACCATCATTGTCAGTGTAATTCTTGTTTTCTAGCTACTAAAACATGCACCTGCGTTCTACTCTGTTAGTGCAGAAACATTGATGTATCAAATAAAAAAATACTGATTTTAGTTTATTGTGTTGCAGAGTTATATAATTAGTAGCAAAATTAAAACTGCCTTATTTGCCCAAAAGGTCAGTGTGAGCGATTGTCATCACCTCTCGTCCGACGTCCGTTACCTTTTTCAAATTTTAGTCTTCTCCTTTGAAACCACTGAAGCAAATTCAACCAAACTTTACAGGAATGATGTATAGAAAGTCATTCACCAAGATTGCTCATTTCATACTGATCCGACAAAACACGTGGTCGCAAGCACGGAATAGGTTTAACATTTGACCCAGAGGGAAAAATCACATTTTCATCTTCCCCATTGAACCCACTACACCATATTCAACGAAATTTTACAGGAATGGTGTATGAAAGATCCTTTACCAAGATTGCTCAATTTATTTCGATCCGACAAAAAACATTTCCGCAAGCATTGAACTTAGGTTAAAGATTGGAATCTTTGGGAAAAATAACATTTTCAACTTCTCCTCTGAAACTACTGAAGCAAATACAATCAAACATTACATGAATGATGTACGGAAGGTCCTATACAAAGATTACGCATTTTGTTCCAATCAAACAAAATCGATGGCTGCCGGCGTGGAAGTTTAGCATGGAAAATTAACCATTTTCATCATCTGTGAAATCATTGAAACGAATTTTAAAACAAACGAATTAGAATGATGTGTGGAAGGTACTGTAAACAGATTCCTCATGTTGACAAAAAAAAACAAATACAAAAACAAAAAACAAAAAAACATTGTCACCAGCATGATACATAGTTTAACATTGGACCATTTGGAAAAATCACATTGTAATTGTGATGATCCTTTCTGTCAGCACTATTAAACCAAACTATAGCTTGACATTAGACCCTAAGGTATCAAACATCCTTTTTGGTCATCAGCATAGACATGGCTTATATAAGAAGCATTTTGTCAGGTGAGCGATCAGGCTCTGTCCCTGAGCCTCTAGTTTTTTTTTATATTTGGAACCATCCAATGCACAATTACTGTCAAGATATTTTATTTTACCTGCTGGAGTGTCTAAGATCTGCACTTTAACGCAAACCTTAAATTGAATCACTCATGACCACCAAAAGCACACTCACTGACAAATATTATTTTCTAGCCCTAGTATCTTAGATCTGTATTTTATCGCAAATTGAAACCTGAAACTTTCAGGCATTGGCTTAAGATCAAAGTGCCCATTTGTTTAGCTGTAACCTCTTGACTATCCATTGGGGAAATATCATTCATCTCACTGCTCTAATGTCTATAAGCTCTTTACTTCAATGTAAATTTTAACTTTAGTCTTTGAAGAATTAAAAATAGATCAGAGTTTCCTAATGATTATCAAGAACCTCATAACTACACAACGCACACCTATTAACAAAATAATATTTCTCTACCTGCTTATGCATCTCACATTTTGACTTTTACACAAACGTTTACCCGTGTCTCTGATGATGAAATGTCAAAGTGACCTAAATATATGAGTAATCTCTTGTCTATCATATTAAAGGCGCATCTTTATTGGCAAAATATTATTTGTCTCTCATGCATGAAATGCATGTCAAAGTTACCAATTAATATTTCAACATAAAAAATCCTAGTTAGCGAAAACTCATCCTTCAATTATTTGTAGTAGCCTTAACTTTGTGATGATCGAATGAACGAAAAAAATCCCCTCCTTAAAGAGACTTTAAATTTTAAAATATATCAATAGTGTATAATATTTAAAAATGAGTTAGACTGCAAACAATGCGGATCACATAATGTTTTCAGCAACTTCTCATAACAAATTTTATTGTGTAATATTACTATTTTATTATTTGTTAAGATTATACCATTCCCAGAAGTTGTACGTACCATTGCAGAAGTGGTGCTATATGTCGATGAACATTTATTTGTAGATTTTCTCGACTTGCTGTGTTTTGGTCTCTTAACTAGACAAATGATGAATCATATTATAAATATCTTATTACATATACGTTAATGTAGCGACAAAGATAAAACATTAAGATTTTGGAAAATCCATTTGTTTTACTTTAACAGCAAGTTTATATTATTATTCAAAAAGGCAGAAGTTATAACTTAGGCCAGTTGTTGCCCTATCTTGATAATGTAAAGGCCATAAAATACTAAAATACCGAAGTTGCATAATATAAAATGATTATGTAAATGTCAAGGTAAACAATTCATATATATTTTCAAGAAGAAACAAGCTTTATTTTAGTCCATGTGTTCTAGATTCGTTCCTTTGTGTCTTATCACTATCCCAAATATCTTTGTTTTGGCTCCATTTTAGTTGACCACGTATGAAATTGTCGAAATTAAAATCAGTTCTTTAAAAACGTTACTTACATCGTTGGTTTACAGATGCAATCGAACATAAATCAATCTAAATATTTGCAGCTAATGCTACCACTAGCAGAAATGTCACGATCTTGTTTGGCCATTTTAATCTTATAAGGATCTTAATTCGGTATTTTATTATTTACACAAGTGTGTTAAGACAGTGTAAGATATTCAGTCGTATTTTAAGATCATTGTTTTCAAGAACGGTCAAAACCTGATCAGTTGATCAAGAAAAAGCAAGATAACTGCGTTCAGGGGTGATCAATGTGTGTTAAGTTTGTGCTGATCAAACAAGATCAAATCGAGACCTTGTTTGATCTTCACAAACAAGATCAAATCGAGATCTTCTTTGATCTTTACAAACTAAACTCGTCTTGATCGTTCCTGAACGCAATTAGCAACTGAGTCTTATTTGATCTTAAACTATCTTAACACGTCTTCATTATCCTAGAAACCAGTTATCTTAAAAACCAACTTAAAATCTTACTCTGTCTTTACAAAATTGTGTTAAGCCTGTCATATTCGTGATAACATCAAAATTGCCAAACAAAATCATTTATCAGGGTGATTGCAATGTTCAGACAAGTAAGGACTTTTGATTTTGACCACATAATCAAATGTTTTAGATTTTCAAGGATGGACAAAAATGCAAAGATGCAAAATTCTTGACCAGATGCTTAGCTTGGTATTTAAGCACAGAAAAAATCTTTAGCTCGATATGGAAAATTTCTAAAATATAAAAATTAAGCGTTACGTTTTCATTGGAGCTCAGTATATTTGGAAACTCCTTAGAGAAACACATGTTTTTAAGTTATCAAATCGTCATCAAGTTCGATTTGACCTGATAGCAAAATGCACGCAAAGACTGCATGTAAAGCGTGGTATTTCATATTTTTGTTGTCATAATCATTTATTATTAGATACTGCTGCGATTACAAAAATTGGCATATTCATTATTGACACCTATCATGTTAAAATAAGCACGTTAAAAAAATATTTAGCCAATAAAAGGTATCCGATACTAAAAATAAAACGATAACATGCTAGATGTTGCTGCTGTAAACGAATAGTTGCAAATGTAAAAAAAATAGATAACAGGAAACACCTACAATGGCTGAAAATTATAATTATATGCCACAATCTGCCAAGGAACTACACAGGAAAAACACGAATAAGACAAAAGACAATCGTAGACAACGATAGGGGCTCGGGACAGCCTGACTTGGTACCGGTACTAGCAAAAGGAAGCGGTGGGGTTAAACCGGTTTATGGCGACCAAAACCTCCCCTTCATCTCAAATCGTAAGACATTTATATCATATCGTTATATGACCTAAGACAGGTACATTATATTTGTAAACCAACTTGTGGGAAATTAAAACAGTAACAATTTATTCGTGAACCAAGTCGTAATGACCTACAATCTTACAGTGTAGTCGTACACCAACTCGCAATGACCTAAGACAGTTACATTTTATGCGTTTAGCAATTCGCAATGACCTAAGACAGTTACAGTATATTCGATAACCAACTCGCAAAGAACTAAGACAGTTACAGTATATTCGTATATTAACAATGAAAGGATATGGAGTAAATGCACACGAGACAAAGTTTCTTCAAATACATGATTAAACCAATTTCCAAACAACGCTTTTATTGTTGTTCTTCATCTTGAAGTCACAATCAATGAGGCCTTAAACAATGAGCAATGCTCATACCTCATAGTAAATTCAAGACGGTCCCTAGAACCGGTTTGAGCAGAATTTATTGCAAAATGTCGAGTAGCGCCACAATCATGTATCTTCTCTTTTGTTCATGGGTGCGGGATTGTCAACAAGCATAAAATTAACTTGTAAAGTGTTTTACAAATGTGGCCATCCGTTGCCCGACAAAAGGACTCATAAAAGACAATTACAACATACATGTTTAAACATCCACAGGGTAAACATCCGGTCAATTGCAAGAAAACTTCGCATAATAAAACAAGAAACGTGGGCACTATAAACAGAATGGTAAAAATAACATTTGAAATTTACAAAAAAAAAAAGAAATGCCAAAATTTGAAAGTATGATTGTGTATCTATATGAGATATTTTCTTAAGAACAAGTACACCAAAACTGAAATGTATATAGAGCATACGTCTCCTTTTACGGATTCCACACTACAGGAGATACATCCAGTCTTTTACCTACTAATTGGACCTAAGTAACAGTAAACTCATTAACCAACTTGTAATAACCCAAAACAGTTATAGTTTATTCGTAAATCAACTTGCAATTGCCTAAGACAGTTACAGTATATTGGTAAACCAACTCGTGATAACTTAAGACAGTTACAGTATATTGATAAAGCAAACTGTAATGAGGTAAGAAAGTTTCAGTATATTCGAAAACAACTGGAAATCTCCATACAATCTGTGAATTGTCAATTTCAAATCTACTGCAATCGGTATTCAGTTATTTGATTTCCATAGGGTTGGTGTCTCTGCAAATTAATAAGCAGTCACTGATGGCATTAAAATCTCAGGAGTCAAGTCCTGTTGTTCTTGTCCGAAAACTGATCAGTAAAAAGTGACAATTTCAAATTTGATCCATTTCATCATAAACAAATTAAAATCTCCCTCGTGTATAGCTCTGCTTTTAGTTGGTTTCGGTAGTACTTGTAGCCTTTTTTTTAGTTTCCAACCAGATTCTTGATATGTTTGGTCTTCAATTTTTTTATTCTCGCTGCGGGAACGGTGGTTGTCGAAATGACCATCACAATACCGCAAATGTACTTAGAAAAATCGTTCTAACGCTGGTTTTTCATCGGCGTTCACCCTGTAAGTTGGTTTGAATCTTGTATTTATCATCTAATTTTTTCAGTGGAAGTCATATGTTTTGCTTTTCCCCGTTTATTTCCTTATTTCTTTGTTTCTCCTATGTTGTCATTGTCCTTCGATTGTTCGTTTTGGACTGATTGCGTGGTTCTCACTTACTATACTAAACCTGCTGGTGACAGGTTACTCCTTGAAAAACGTGTACAGCGTGACAAAATTTACTGTGTATTATGCAACAGAGTATTTTATATTTTATATGCCAAATTTTGGCAAGTACGATTTTTGTTATTCCCTATTCTATAGCCGTTGTTTATATTTTTATACATTTATGTTTGACCAAACATTAATGCATCGTTCTTAAAACAGTGTATACTAGGGATTTATTCATGATTAATTTTAAAAAATACCGTTTTCTTGTTCTTTTTGTAAGGGCGTTTTCATCTTTTCATTCGTCACTACAGAGTATGAAACAGTTCCACCAAGACTTGAATTTCGTCTGCGATCAATGGAAGAATATACTTGGTCTTCAGAATTAGGTCTACCTGCTGGCTCAGCTGCATTGTTCTGTAGTCCATAAACGTCATTATCAATTCCTCCTACAGCACCTAAGACAAATTGCAAGTACAACAAAATATCATTATAAAATATATATGTTTATATATTCATTAATAAGTATGCAAATTGTTAATGCAACATTGAAGTCTAAAGCAACCAATTTTCATAAGATAATTTAATTACAAGAAACCTAAGATGATGTGTTGACTGGTATTTTTTTTATATTCTGTTCAAGCAACCATGAAGTGTATTTATTAATTAACCGTGAAAAAATAGTAAATACTAGATTTGCAAATGCAAGCAATAGCCGATGTCACTCTCAGACAACAAATTCGATCATCCCATCTCATTCGCAGCCTGAGAAATTGAATCCTCCTTTTTTACCAAAAATGGCGGCCATCTTAAAAATGGTGGAAATGTTATAAATTCTAAATGTACAGTATATAATTTCAGATGGTGGTATAACTGTGTGCAAAGTTTAAAAATTGTTTTGTTCTGCCATTTTAAATGAATCGCTCGGACGAAAAATTATCTAAAGATAAGGATAATATATTAGAAACATAAAATAACAACCTGTCACCCCGACCTCTACTTGGTTGACATAATACCTAGATTTGCAATTGCAATTAATAGCCGATGTCAAACAAAACAAACATTTCTATAATCCCGTCCATGCGCATCCTCGAAATCTACAAGAAATCAATTTCGTTCAAATTGGAAAATGTTGAAATTTTGACGTATTTTGGCTGTCATCTTAGAAATGGCAGCCATTTTGATTTTTTCTTTACATAAATTCCTTCTCTTATTTGGTATTGATTAATTATCAAAACATGAGCTAATTCCTGAGATAGGCTTCCTAAATAATTAATATAGATAGGTGGACATCTTTGAAATTCTCAATTTTAAAACCACATAAAAGGAGTAGGTTCGGTAAGGCCACATTTTGGCCCCAAAATTCAAGAAAAGTTGAAGAAAGATCTTTGATGGTTTTCGAACTCCATAATGTTTTCTTTACTCAATTTACCTGTTTTTTGTTAAGGCATTCAACAGATTTGGTCAAATAAGTCAACAACATAGCATAAATGAAAAAAATCCTTGAAAATGGCTTTAAAAGACCTGATTTTGGGACGTTTTTTGGTTTATTTAACATCGGCCAATCATGTGTACACAAATGTGCTTTATACATAATGTGTAAAATAATAAATTACAACTTAAATATGTTTAGTGTACACGTGGTTGGCCACTTCCCTTTCAGTCAAAAACCAATCAAAAATTGACAAAAATTTCACAATTTTCAAATTATACCCTTTCTGGATAATTTTTCGGCATTATTTTCAGTATCCCAGTAGCATTTTTTGAAAAATGAGCATAAATCTATTTTAAGAAACCATTCTAATATAATATAAGGATCTCACAATAATGTATTGACAAATTTTCCAAAATGAGGAAATAAGGGGGCCAAAAAAGGCCCTAACCGTACCTTGTCCTTTCATATGGTTGTGTAACTTTGTGCAAAGCTTGAGAACGTTCCATACAGTCATTTAAAAATAATCGCTCGGTCAAGAATTATTGGAAGAAGTGGCAAATGAATAATAATCATTTTTAATAATATTTCTGAAACGTAGAATAACACTATGTCACTCGATTACGGGGTGATGAAATAATAAGAAGAATAGTATTTTAAAAACCTGGCACCGCGACTTCATCTTTGGTGACATTATTACATATATTATGTACATTATAAGTATTTAATCTAAACTTTGGTAGGAACTTTCGATTTTTGACGCATTTCAATGGTTGCCTTACATTAAAAAATGGCGTTCAATGCAAAACTTGCACACACCATAATTTTCATTTTGTGAAATTAGAGGTATGGAGCAGATATTCAAGACACAGATGCTTAGTTCTACATTGTTTATTCCCATCATGACTTTTAAAGCTACATATTTACTTAATGTACTTAGTTTTTACGCAATGAGTAGTCGGGGCGTCTGATACATGTAGCTCCTGGCATGTTCATGTAGGAGATTTGTCTTTACAATCATTTCTGAATCACTTGAGATGGCTAATTTATGTTTTTTGCTATTGTGTTCCATAATTATAATAATGTACGTTACCTTCCTCAGTACAATGTGGCAGATTCAACCGACGCACAATCCTGAAAGAATACAATGAAGGTAAGGTATGTTTGAAAACAATATGTATGTAATTATGTAATAAAAAAACCAACTTAATTTTATTCAACTTAGTGGAAACAAATATACAAATTGGCAATGCAATTTTAACATGTTGTCAAATTTGGTACATTTATTTGGAAAAATATTTTTTTAAAACTTTTGAGATTCAAATATATAAAAAAGACTAAAATTGTCTGTCAATTGGAACTCTTTTAATTACAAAAACAGGAAACCTTTTAAGAATGGTGAATGAAAGTAAATGCAAATTATACAAAGTCTCTACAAATACATGGTGAAAACAAGCAAAGGAACAACGATTTTATTGTTGTTCTTCATCTTGAAGTCATCATGAGGCCTTCTACAATGAGCTTTGCTCATACCTCATAGTAAGTTCAAGACGGCCTCTAGCACCGGGTTGAACGGAATTCTTTGCTAATTGTAGAACAACGCAGCAAAGAAGTCAATTACAATTAATAAAATGATCCAAAACATTTCAAAACAGGTAAGACAAAGAACATACTTACTTAAGTTAAATTCATATTACGAACTTCATTACGAACAACAATAAGAAGTTTTCTGTTTATAAAACCAAGACAGAAATATGGCACATGCGAGAGTAGAACAATCAGTACAGCGTGTAACGTCATATATATCATAATGCAGCTATGATGAACTATTTACTAAGCCTGTTAAGTACTCAAACGTCACTAGAGTATAAAAAGCATTTGTTAATATTCTTGGTATAATCTCATACTTTAAAGTAAAAAAGTTATATTATTTTTTGAATAGGATCTAAATACGCTAAATACAATCAAAGGGGTTAGCACAAACCCAGTGATAACAGAACCTCGGATTCCGATTGTAAATAGAGTAGATAAAACAATTTTGCGTTCAAAAAGAAAATCACAGAATGACAGAGTACCTTGTTCTTAATTATCATCCCAACAAAATAGGCATCCGTATTTTTCTCTTGATAAATGTTGAGAACATTGTCATTCAAGACATTTTGATGGTTGATGTTTTCCAGTTAATGCCCCTCAATATTTTTTGTCGGTGAAAATCTCTACGAGAGCATTTAGTCAGCAGATACCTATGATGCAAGTGTTGTCCGATAACAGGGACATGAAAGTGTGTAAGAGATCAAAATGTGTTCCGTCTCAACTAGCAAAATTCAGCATTCTGTCAACAGACTAACTTTGCGCAATGGATAAATGTGCAAATCTGAACATCTAGTGTATGCTATGATTAGGGGGAGTGTCATAATATATACATTTGATGAAACAGGTCCTCCCCCCATGGTAGATCGCTTCGCGCTGTTCGTTACATGTATCATACGGATTGTCCTGTCGGCAAACATTTCAGACTCCCAAATTACTGCCCACGAGATAAAATGTAATAGAATAGGTTTTGGTACAAAAATGTAAATGTGTAACGAACGTTTGAACAGAGGATCATTTTCAGACCGGGTAGTTTAAAACCTTTGTATCTAAATGTAAAACAGTCATTTAATAAGTAGAAAAAATATGTTCATATCTAATTCTGTATGCAAAGTTCATATACAAGTTTGTTACAGCAGATGTATTTAACTGGGCAAGGAATAAAGTTACTTAAAAAGTTTGTTTTCAAGGGGAAGATGAATGGGGAATAAATGTGTATT
Organism: Modiolus philippinarum; assembly: GCA_002080025.1. NCBI lineage: Eukaryota > Metazoa > Mollusca > Bivalvia > Mytilida > Modiolidae > Modiolus > Modiolus philippinarum. Next base: position 173,851 of record MJUU01056908.1, on the reverse strand, counting down.
AAATCTTTACAGTAAGAAAATAGCTGGGGTTTGTATAATGTTAAAAAATTGTCTTGATTCTGTAATTAATAAATCAAAAATTTATCCAGAGGGCAGGTAAATAATACTAGATTTGACACTATTAGAAAATAGACTAACATTTGCTTGTTTATACGGATATAAAACATAGCAACCATTATTCTACAAATGTTATTTTTTCTCATAGACAAGTATTCTGTTATTTGGTGATTGGAGTGTAGTCCAAGATTGTTAGTTGGATACATTAAATATTTATAGTAATATTAATTGAAGAGATAACTGATAGCAAAATGAATTATAGAAAAGGGGAGAACAAATAATAGAAGGTTAATTAATCCGTTCCCATGCAAACGTTTGGGCCCAATAAAACTAGTTTAACCCCGCCGCAGCAGGTTTGCGCCTGTCCTAAGTCAGGAAATTTATTAAGCCTTTGTGTGTCTTGTCTTTTTTCTAGTTATGTCTATAGGAGTCTAGGATGATGTTTATTTCGCTGAACTTTATTACTCTTTATTCAGGGGCCGACTCCGACCTACCGTTGGGTGTGGGGTTTTGTCACCGTTCATTGAAGATCTTATGGTGGCATTGAGTTGTTATTACTCCCCTTTGGGTTGTTGTCTCTTTGACACATTCCCCGTTTCCCTTCTTTTTTCTATTGCATGAAAATGGAGAGAAATGCACACTTTTGTAAATTAGAGATTTACAAATTATTCATAAAACTATAACCGAAATAGTTTAAGATGATCTGAATCACATATTTTGATTGTTATGGTATGCCAGTTTTAAATCATAATGTTATACTTTCAATAGAATAGAAAGAATTAACATGACTTTTAAGGAATCTTCAGAAACACTTAAAAGTACGGTTTCCGATGGAATCACTATAGATTTCTATAAGTTTTCTTAGAATATTGGTCCCTTTATTTTCACATCACTTTATTTTGGTCATGATATAGGTAGATACCGTAATTTCAAGATCAAGGTATAATAAGTTGTATTCCTAAAGAAAATAAAGACAGACATTCTATAAGTAATTGGCGACCTATTAGTCTTTTAAATGCAAATATCAAAATTGCCTCTTCTGTATTCGCTTACAGAGTTCAGTTAGTACTGGATCTCATCATTAGTGACCCTCAAAATGGTTCTTTTTTTAAAGATAGGTTCATTGCAAAAGAATACTAAGTTGCTGTATAATTTGATGCATTATTTAGAAGAATATGATAGATCTGGATTGTCCTACTTGTAGATTTCGAAAAAAAAAACATTTGATAGTCTTGAATGTGAATTTTTAAACAAATCTCTTCAGAGTTTCAATTTTTGTACCTCAGTTTGTAAGTCTTTCAATGTTTTTATATTGACATATTACAGATTTTGTTCTTAATTTTAAATGAGGTTATAGGCAATGTGATCCGTTATTGCCTTACTTATTTATTATTAGTATTGAACATCTATCTATTAAATTAAAAGGCAAATAAAAATAAACATGGAATTTCTATTAATGAAACTGATGAAGAGTCAGTATACTGATGATACGTATCAGATGAAAGTGAATTGTCTTTACAAGAGTCTTTCAGTTGTTTTGAAACCTTCTATAAGATATCAGGTTTAAAGATGAACAATTTCAAAATCAAAATTATATGGATAGGAAATATGAAGTATTCAGACATTCTTCTTTGCCCGGAACATAAACGTTATTGGGCATGTTCTAATTTTAAATTATCGGATATAGATTTTTCTCTAGATTAAAGCAGTAAACTTGATACAAGTTGCACTAAAATAATCAAGGAATTGTCTTCAATTTTGAAAAGTAAGCATCATCGTTAATTGACATTGCTTTGAACCTTTGAACGATTACTGTTAATAAATGTTTGGCGTTACCAAAATTAGTTCTTTTATTTAGAGCTTTACGAAATGTGTAACAACTTAAACTTCAGATGAAGAACACCAATAAAAGAGTTGTTCAATTTCTTGTTTTTGACATGTATTTGTTGAGATTTTGTCTCATTTGCATTTACTCCACATCCCTTCATTACTTATTTGAGGAGTTAAATACACCTTTTTTAATTTTATGCGAATGGTAAATTTGATAGGATAAAACCTAACAACATTATTGGAGATATCTGGCAGGGGGGTTTGAAAATGATCCACATTCAATCTTTTTAAACGAGTCATTGATAATAAAGCCGGTGATGTGCAAACAATCTTATTCTTTTACTTGAAATGCTATGGAAAAGAACATGCTTTTAAACTTATTATTATGATAAAGTTATTTGCTCACATTTACAGAAGGGTATTATACTTGACGACGGGATTATACCTCGTTTGACATCTAGTTACTATACTTTGCTTTTTTCAAGTTTTTTAAGTTATATAGTAAATAAATTATGGACTTATCCTTCGAGAACTTTTGCCCTATAGTATTGTATGATTCGTATGGTGTTATCGCCTGTCGGCTGTTACACTATACGCATCAGACAACACTATAGGGGAAAGAAAGATTCAATAACAATTTTACTCTTAATATGGCAAATTTATTTAGAAGATTCTTAAGTCAAGTCAAGCAACTGAGCCTTTTGCAACAACCATCTAATGCTTTCTTTTATGACTGTTATAATACATTGTATACTTGAAAAAACAGAGGATATCATGCCCTTAAAACTTAAAAACAAAGTTGAGATTATGTTTAATGCAAACCTTGTGATCTGTCTTCCGATATTATTATCTGCAAATGAATTATTGATAAGTTATGACAAACCTAACTATTAAACATTACTCCAACCTAATACTATCTTTTCTAGCTTTTATTAGGTAAACTGAATGTATGTCGAAAAAATGCAATAAGTTCAAAAGTAAGTGAGAACCAAACCATCAATCAAAAAATACAAATCCATGGACAACGGCAACTTAGGAAACACCAAGAAACAAGGACACCACATGAGTACAGTACAGAAAGATATAATGAAGACACACACACAGAGATGAACAGCATGGATGCAATAAAACCATAGATGAGATGAGGTGCATCAGCTATTTTTTGCACTTCTATGCATAATGAATATTGTTAAAATTGCACCATACCGATAAATTTCTTAAGTATTATCCATTAATATGTGAATATAGTACATAATAGCAGTGCAATATCAAAGGCATAAAGAATGCGGTAATAAAAAATAAATCAAAGTCCCGACATATTGAATAAACGAGGAAACAGACAACACTTCCACAGAAAAACAAGATCAAAAACACAACATTTAAAACTAAAGCACTTCGGTGTGATCTCCAACAATCAGATAAAAACCAGGATTGGTATAAAAGTAATAGGTACGTAAATAGCAAAGTTTCCGGTTTTTGATGAAATTTTACATGCAAGTGCATCAAATGAAGCTGAATTCCAAGGTGAAATAAAATCGGTTTAGCTATTTTAATGTTTGAAATTCGACTGATTGAAAAATAAATTAGTTATATTGTTTTCGTATAGAATCCATGTTAAACGTACAGAAAAATAATATATTAATCGTCTTTAAATTGCTCGTTTATGAAAACGTATCCTACAATTTTTCTACAAAACGGATATGTTTTAAACAATGAAATCCCCATTTTAATGGTGTAAATTTTTCATAGGGTCACCGAATTAATTTCGCCGGTATAAAAAGTTGCAAATAGATTGGGCACTGATATTTTCGATGAAAGTTATGATTTAAGGCGTGATTTGAAAGATGAACATCTATTCAGCGATCTATACCACGAAAACGAACTCGGTGACCCTATAAAAAATTTATATCAATAAAACACAAATTTCTTTGGCAACATAATATCAATTTTTCAGCAAAATTGTAGGATATAGTTTGAATCGACGATAATTTAAAGTGAAAATTAAAATTATGTTACGTTCATTCTAAAGCAAATTTATAACGTTCACCGGTAGAGGCACTTTTACGTGCCTCTCACCTTAAGTGCCCAAAGAGAAATATTTCCTGCTCCGTATACGACTTCCTTCATACTGTAAATGAGTATATTCAGGATTAAATATAATCCGAAATTTTTATTCCGAGAAGATGTGAAACCTAGTTAAAGTGCATTTTTTTAGTTACGTACGTCATGTCTCAATAAAGTCTCAAGTAGCCAAGTGATAAGAATACTTCAATATTCATTTTAACAGATTCTCCGTCCTCGGCGTATAAAAAAGTACTTGGAAAATCTTTTGATTATTATATAACAACAATACACACGTACAAAATGAAAAAAAAATTGAGAAAATGAACATGAGACATAGACTTCACAAACACATTATAGAACCAATCAATGGAACAACACTTGCATTGTTGTTCTTCATCTAGATTTTATCTTTAGGTTTTTAACATGGCGAACAACGCCACATCCATGTTCTTTTTGTGCTCATGGATGCGGAATCGTCAACAAACAATTTACGAGTAAACTTGCTAAGTGCTTCTATAATGTAATACCTTTAACTATCAAGTTATATGAGAATAGTGGCCTGTATAGATCACTAAAAATATGTCCATCTCCAATTGGCACACAAACAAGCATCGTTTTTAAAAGTGTTGACCGTCGGTTTGTTCATATTGATGCTTGCAGTGACGAAAGGAGAAACAAATGATCCTGCTTTACAAGTTATCCCTAAGTGTATAGTGTTTTTAAATTAAAACTAACTATTCAAACCAGAGGCTCCCAGGAGCCTGTATCGCTCACCTGCCTTTCAGTTGCCACAATCAAGGTAACATTGTAAGTTATACAGTTGATCTTCAGTTCCTCAAACTTTGGTAGCTCGAACACCACCAATATCTTGAACTGTATTTAAAATCTGATCATGTTTTACTATATTTCTTTGTGGACTTATTTGACAAAAAAAAAAAACGTTCTTGCTATGAACCACTTTCGACACCAGATTTGAAGTCGAGACGCCATTTTGTAAATGGCAGTCACCAAATAATTCCTAACATCGGTTTTGAAGTCGCAACATCAATATCTATTTGGAAACCAAATTTCATTGATATCAGACAATGTTGAATTTTCCCGCCTTTTCTGGCGGCCATTTTAAAAATGGGGGTCAACGAACAATTTTTAACATCAGTTTTGAAGTTGCGACATTAAGACCTATTTGGAGACCAAACGTCATTGAAATCCAACAATGTTGAATTTTCCCGCCTTTTCTGGTGGCCATTTTGAAAATGGCAGTCAACGGACAATTTTCAACACTAATTTTGAAGTCGCAACATCAATATCTATTTGGATATTGAGAAATTTTATTGAAATCGGACAATGTTGAAATTTTATTGAAATCGGACAATGTTGAATTTTCCCGCCTTTTCTAGAAGCCATTTTGAAAATGGCGGTCAAGAAACATTTTTCAACATCAGTTTTGAATTCGCCACAGCATGGCAAACATTTCATCAATTTACACTTAACCTCATCTTCTATAGTTTTGGAACAACGGCAGTAGAATACCGAAGGAACAAGGGAAGCGATGACTACAAAAATCGAAGTCCAAAGACATGGCAGAAACGGTAACAGATAAAAACAAAGACAAAACAAGGACGTGAGACAGCTACAATGCACGGAAATAAAAAGATAACATTAAGAACTAAGGCACTCATAGTGTGAACTCCCATGAAAACCGGGAGTGACATCAGGTGCTCCGGAAGGGTAAGCATGTCCTGCCCCGCTAGCGACACCCGTCACACTATCAGTGAGGCATATAGTATTTTGAAATGAAAGACTAAAAATACGAAAATTTTAAAAATTCGGCGAAAAAAGGGCAATAACTCCTACAAGGGTATATGGATTTTCTTCAAAATTTCAGGGTGGAAAGATCTTGATATGCTGAACATTTTTGCAATTTACACTTGACCTCTATCTGGTACACTTTTTGAAAAAAAAAATAAAAAATGCAAAAATCTTGAAAATTTTAGGGAAAAAGGTCTATAACTCCGAGAAGGGTTTTCAGATTTTCTTCAAAATTGCACAGTTGGTAGATCTCATCATGCTGATCAATTTTTGCTCGTCAGATTTTTGATATCTGTAACGGTTTTCGATTTATTAGCCAAAAACTGCAATTTACCCATATCTTCTATTTTTTGGAACGGTGGCCATGTTGTTTGACCTACCGTCTAATCGAACACAATTTTGAGAAACCATACTCTGGTGATGATTCAGGCCAAGTTTGGTTACATTTGGCTCAGTGGTTTCAGAGGAGAAGATTTTTGAAATTGTTGACAGACAGACGGACGGACGACGAACGCATAATGATGGCAAAAGCTCACATAGGCCTTTTAGGCTAGGTGAGCTAAAAATAAATGCATCAATAGTCGAAAGTGTATATCATAATATAAATGAATCGCGATAAGATCCCGTTTACTAATTTAAAAAAAAAACTGTCATTTCAGAATTTTCATTAAATAAAGTTCTGTTAAGTATACCAAATAAATGAAAATTCCACTCACGTTAATGTTGAATATAATTAAAAATAAAAACATGATCATTGTCCTCTTTAATTTAATACTATCATCCTAAGCATTACTCGCACTCAAAAAAAATAATTACTTAAATTTACTTAAAACTAGTATTTCTCTTACTCAAAATAAGTAATTTTTAAGTAAAAAAGTTTGTCACAAGGATTAGTAATTCTAAATAATTACAAGTATTCTTAAGTAATGCTAAGTAATTCATTCAAGTGAGCAAGACAAGTAATTTTAAGTAATCAGAGTAAGTAATTCGATTCCAATCCACATAAGTAATTTTTTAAGCCAAGTAAGTAATCAAAAGAAGTAATTCTAAGTAATTACAATAAGTAATATCAAGCCAGTTAAGTACATTTAAGCAATCGCAATGAGTAATATAAAGCCTGGTTAGTAATCAAAAGAAGTAATTATAAGTAATCACAATGAGTAATACGAAGCAAGTTAAGTAATCGCATTAAGTAATATAAAATCCGGTAAGTAATCAAAAAGGGTAAATGTAAGTAATCACAATGAGTAATATAAATCCTGGGAAGTAAACGTAAGTAGTCACAATTAGTAATATAAAGCCTTGGAAGTAATCCAACTTAGTAATCTTGAGTAATCACTATGCATTAGTACAAACTAGGTAAGCCTAATAGAGGAACGGGTAATTCTAGGCCTTGAAAGTATTTCAGTAATAAGACTTTAAAAAATAACGAGCAAATTTACTTATTGGATGAAGTATTCATGTGCTCGTTCAAACCAATCCAGGGATTTAAATCAAACACATTACGTTAAAGTAACATTTCTAACTTTTTCCATTGTATATATATAAAGAACTATCCGGAACCAATCCATGATTTTGTAACAGTTGATTTCTTCTGCCCATGAATATTTTCTGTAATCATAAATAATTCCACTAATAACGGAATAAACCAAGATATTATTTCATACTACAAGTGTGGTAACTGAAGTATTTCCATTAAATATTTTCCATTCAAATCTCAATTTGTACGTATAGAAATTTCACAGGTGGTCGAATATCACATTTTGAAGAAATAATCTGACAATTTGTCACTGTAAATCTCAGGCTATACTGTATGCCTTTTACTTGCGTTTGTAACTGTGCTATGATTTCTAGTTTTTGGTATTCCCATTAGTTCTTCACCAAGTAATTCAGTTTCTTAATGCCAGTTTTTCATTTACTTGCTTCCGTATTACAATTACTTGTACCTGGTGCTTCTTTTCATTTTTTTAGTATTTCTATTACTTAATTCAGCTTCTCTTAAGTAATTACAATTACTTATTTCTCATATTTCTGATTATCATTGATAACTATTTTTTTATGCAGTTACTTCACTAAGATCCTTGAATTGAATATGGTAGATATTAATCTAATGTAGCACTTCAACCTCTAAAAATCTGCTGTTATGTACATTGCAATATTACTGATATAACTTCAGAATGGAATGTAGAAGTAAACTGCAAGATTTTCCTGAAATAACAGAATTTTACCACAAAGTATCGAATTCAAGTATGATTAATCATGCATAACTAGTTCATTGGATCATTATTTTAATAATCTTTATTTACACATTAAGCTATTTTTTTAAGTTTACATACAGTAATCAGTATATAAATATGTGTAGCCAAACAAATGAAAAAATACACATTCATCACATAGTCTGTGTGTAATACATGTTTTAATAGTATGGTAGAAATATTTATACATGCACTTTAGTAAATGAACGATGCTGTTCGTTATGTGTAACACACTAGCTGATAAGACCTTATAATTTATTTCATTGTTATATGTGTGTAATAACCCCAATTTAGCACGTCTCGTTATCTTGTAATATATTAAATCACGTAGCCGACACGCTGTATGATAATAAATGTGTATGGCTTGTTTATCTTGAGAAGTTGTTTTGTAATTACACATTGTTCTAAATACACAGTTACACGGCGGTTCTTGCTGGAAACCATATGATTATAAATTTCTGATCTACAATTTTAATTAATCTTGCATTTTATGAAAAAAGACAAATATATATCTGCTTAAAAATACTTAAACAAAGCGTGTCATGTTTTGCGGACACCATAACAGTATTAAAACATGTAAAATGTCTCGGATAGTAATGGTAAACAAACATCCCCCTTTTTCTAATTTCTTTTTTGAATATTTCTCAATGTAATCAAAGTTTGCAACATATAAAAATGCCTGAAATGCAAAACTGCCTAAATATTCAGACTAGTTATCTAAATAAATTTGTTAATACACTATTTCAAGATACTTATCTGATATTTCACAGTACAAATTTCCTTTGTTCTCCAATATTTTGAATTACCCAAGGGAGATAATAAAAAATTCTAAACTCAAAACAAATCCGGACAATTAATCAGGCTTTGTCTTTAGTATTTATAGACTTTTTACAGTGTAAACTGTATTTTTGTTTCAAGTAATAATTAATTGTCAGATAATTACTATATACAGTGTTTTTTTATGACTAAAAGTAATTTATTAGCAAATTATTTGAAATTTGTAGTTTGAAAGGAAAATAAGTAATTCAAAATTACTAAGTAAATGTTTCCTAAGTGTTAAGCAAAAATACAATACATGTAAAAGACCCATCAACCAAATAATACATACCTTTCATATTGCATGGTTACCGAGCTGGTGCCGGTGAATGGGAAGAAAACTTGGTCATCTGCAATCGGGTTCCTTAAGTGTTCATTAATTTCATAGTTGTCAATAGATTGTGAGACTTGAGTTTTGGTATACTGCTCTTCCCTTTACTTTACCCCTTGCTCATCACGCAGAATCCAAACACTCGTACATTGCTTGGATGAACATATAATAAATGTAACGTATCGTAAATTGTTAGTAAATATAAGTAATTGTTTTACTTGAAGAAAGGTAAATAAGATATTACTTAGTAATTCGTTAGTAATAATAAGTTATGATAAGTAATCTTAAGTAATTGCTCAAGTAATTCTAAGCATTTATTTTACTTGAAATAAGTAATCAGTAATTACTAAGTAATCACTAAGAAATAGTAAGTAATTTCTAAGAAATTGTAAGTAATTGTCAGTAATTAGTAAGTAATTATCAGTAATTGCTCAAGTAATTTTAAGTATTTCTATTACTTGGAATAAGTAATACGAAATTACTTAGTAATTTTTTTTTTATGAGCGATTCTAACAACATACTGTTTGTGTGTAAGAAACACTATCTCGACTGCCTTGTGAAGGAGATGGGCATCGACAGTTCATCTGGAAACCCTACTTATACCCCTACTACAATATCGAGGGATGAGATTGTGAAAAATCACACTTCAGTGTTAGCATCATTTGGCATAAAAGCTAATGATGAAAACAATCAACTCCCTTACATCTACTGGGTACCTAAACTTCATAAGAATCCATACAAACAGAGATGCATTGCCGGGTCTTCCAGATGCATCACTAAACCTCTTTCACAGCTCCTCACTACTTTGTTGACCGCAGTCAGAGATGGCCTGAAAAAATACTGTAATAAAGCTTACTCCACACGAGGTGTGAATCAAATGTGGATTCTTAAAAATTCAAAAGATCTCCTTGAACAGCTATCCTCAACCAGTCTTGCCCATTGCAATAGCATTCAAACTTTTGACTTTTCTACACTTTATACAACACTGCCACACAATAAACTGAAAACAGTAATTGCAGATTTAATACATCAATGTTTCTGCACAAAAAATGGAGAACGCAGATACACCTATTTAGTTATTGGGAAAGACAAGACATATTTTGTTAAGAACACCAATTTTCAAATAAGAAGTACACTGAGACAGACGTAATCAAAATGTTAGAATTTTTGATCGACAATATTTTTGTCGAATTTGGAGGTCGTGTTTTCCAACAGACAATAGGGATTCCTATGGGAACAAACTGTGCGCCGCTTTTAGCTGACCTTTTCCTTGACATTTAGCCCAGTCCTTTAATTTCAGCTTCCGCTAGATAGACGATGTACTTTCTCTTATTAGAGATATTTCACATTCTGACGAAACTCGACGTAACCCGACTAAAGAAACTTTTCATGACGAACTAGAACCTAAATGACACGAAGGGGACCATTAGCTGAAGATATTATCTTATTCATTTCCAATATTATTTATAGATTATTTCTAAGACGGTGACTAAATACATGTGTTTGTCAAGCTTATTAAATCATCATCCCCACCTTACACGTGTAATATTAGACATGATTCACATAAAGAAATTAAAATCTTGTAAAGTCTTTAACCGGTCGAGTGCACCCTTGTACTGGTAGCTTGCCAAGTCGGTGAAATCACCAAACATTGTCATTTAAAATATTTTCAACTATTGGGATACATACTGAAATCCTGTGCAATAAGTATTAAAAAATGAAGATTTAAACGAATAAATCGACATAGACGTCAAAACTGAAAAAAAATACTTTCTTTCTCGACTTAAAACTTCAATCATTGACCATATGAATACTTTAACGGCGCATGGTATAGCACTTTTTAATAGCAAGGCTACTTTTATAATAATAATTTGTTACTCTATGCACTATACAGTTACTTCCCTGTACGATACTATTACATACCAGTTCGCTATTCACTGAAATCTGATTGACCTCTCGATAACGAGCAATTCCGTGCATAGGGAAAAGGGGAAGAATAAAACAAGAAAAATTATTAATTGCTGAAAAAATGTATGAAGCGGAGGTTAGCATAACGACATATCTGTATAGCGGATCTCGGACGGCGTTTTTTGTTTTTTGTTTGTTTTTTTTTCTGCAATTTTTTTTTCTTAGCAGAATTTGTTTTAGCGTTTATTTTGTTTTTGTTATCTAACGTAAATATCATTTTTTCTACAAAGGAGATATACCAATAACTTTAATTTGAAATAAAAGTCTTTATAATTGTCTTTTCAACTTAAAAGTGACCAATTTAAACAACATTGCATGTCTCAGACAATCGAATAAAGATTCGATGACATGAAATCAAAGTTCCACATATTTCATGCACGTGTCCAATTTGAAATCCACTCTTTTTCATTAAATGTGTCACCGTNCCCCCCCCCCCGCGATAACAGAATGACAAAACAAAAAAACTGTTTTCAGTATACCACCCGTACAAGTTAATTCTATTGTTTAAGGAAAAGCCTAAAATCATTTGCCATTCAAGATACAAAATATGTTCTAGAACGAGTAAATCAAATGTATTGCTTTAGCATAGAGGAGACTCCCACCCCCACCCCCACCCCCCAAAAAAATAAAATAAAAGATATAATAAAGATCACCGAGTAGGTATAAACAATAATATATAATATACGATGAGGTCCATATAATACCATATAATTATTTTAATATCAAAATTAACACCGTCAAATTTAGAATGGATATGACAAACACTGTAAAAATATAGGAAAATGCATTTAATAAATTTCCATATAGATAGTCTATGGTTCAAGATGAAGTCTCAACATGACCTGATTGTATTTGTTCATCAAACTGACCAAATTAGCATTGCTAAATATGTATTTAAAATATTTAATAGATCTGATACAAAGACATCATAGAAAATCATATGTCCTATTTACGGAGACTCCTCCACTCCCGTGTAAAATGCTTAACAATATCTGTTATGAATGTTTACTGGTCATATGGTTCAAGTACTGCATGTAACACAAATTAATTTTTATACTGCGGCATCGGACTGTTACTTCTTCACATTTATTTAACAAATGGCATAATGAGAAATGCATGACTGGTATATTTTTAAATTTAAGAAGGACAACTCGAATGTCTTTCGTTCGTCTCTTTCGTAAGTCATACGTACACACGAAAGTGACGAAATGAAACGTAGTGATTTTCGAAAGAAATATGGCTCAGAATGAAGATTTTTGAGCTACTTGGCCTATCTAGTTATTTAGTTAAAGTATCACAACATTGTAATTGGAAGTGTTTACATTTTTATTTTTGCGTATAACAGGTTTAAAAAGATGATTTTCATCACTGTTGGCACTCGGGATCATATATTCTACCTTTGCAGCTCACCTTACCAGCACATTATCATTCATATTATATAGAGCTGTATGCAACACTATTATCTATATTTTTACGTTCGTTTTTTTAATTTTTGTGCAATAACTAGTCCCCTTATGTTTAGGTTCTCTTTCGTCAAAATGTGAAACATCTCTAGTAATCCTAAATTTAAGGAGTATTTACATCAGATCTATCCAAATGAGCTTGAAATTAAAGAAAAAAACTGAAACACCTACATCAGCTTCGTACCTAGATATTTTATTGTATATTGGCGAAGATGGACGTTTGAAATCTAAGCTATATGACAAGCGTGATGATTTTAATTTCCCCATTGTGAACTTTCCCTTTCTAAGCAGCAATATACCTACCTCTCCAGCCTATGGTGTGTACATTTCACAGTTGATTCGTTACTGTCGAGCATGTAGTTTGTACAGTGATTTTTTGAACAAAGCAAAAACATTGTCCCAAAAGCTGCTTAGTCAGGGATTTGTTAACTTTGTTAATTTCATCCTTCAAGAAATTATATGGCCGTCACCATAGCATTAGTGAAAGATATGACGTGTCAGTATCCCAAATGAAAGTGGACATTTTCAGCTAGATTCACGTCTTCCCGGATTTGACTACCGACTTTGACATTTTCCCGGATTGAATCACTCACAGTGTGACGGGTGCTGTTAACAGAGCAGGACATGCATACCCTTCCGGATCACCTGATGTCGCTCTCGGTTTTTATGGGAGTTCACACTGTCAGTGTTTTGGTTTTTTGGTGTTGTCCTGTCGAATTTTAGTTTTGTCTTCGTTACTGATGTTTGTGGAATTGATCTGTCCTTGTCCATGTTTGAATACTAAACTGGATTTTAATTGGTTTTGTCTGAGAGTTAGAAAATGACAATAACCAATCAGCTACCTAACAGATCTTTCAAAAACATACTTTCCTCACTTAAAGTGTGACGGGTGCTGTTAACAGAGCAGGACATGCTTACCCTTCCGGAGCACCTGATGTCACTCTCAGTTTCACTGGAGTTCACACTGTGAGTGCATTTGTTCTGAATGTTGCGATTTCTGTTTCTGTGCTTTGTATCTGTCTAGCGTCATTGTGTTTGTGTGTGGCGTCGTTGTTTTCTGTGTTCTCGTTTTTGTCTTTGGACTTCGTTTTTGTGAATTTCACCCCTTTATTCCTTCGGTATTCTACTGCCGTTGTTTCTAATTTTTCTCTTGAAATGAACACTTCCTGTCAAAATTAAGAGAACTTCCGGTTGATAGAATCGAGACATAAATGAGCATGTGCAGAGAGTCGACAGGATATTTTTGTCAAATACAAATAGCATATATATTGAATGAAGACAAACAATTTGCTCTTTTGAAGAAATGGATACTTCAACGAATTTTCGAAATCGAGGCTGAAAAAGATCTGTCGGTTTTGGCCATGCTGAATATTTGTTCTAACGTTAGTTCTAATTTAGATTAAGTGATAGGATATTCTAATTTGTTTAGAATTTAACACTGAGTTATCAGATATGCATCGAATACAAAACAAAAAACAAAAAAAAACCAAAAAACAAAAAACAAAACAAAAAAAATGAAAACGTATGAAGTCATGCAGACAAGCTGAAAAACGTAAAACTCGAGAATTCGATCTAAAACTTGTTTTTCATAGGTATTGTTAAGTTTTTGGATACGTTAATAATAATGTATTACTTTAATCATTCCTTTCCGACTTTCATTGATCTAATGTTGAAATCCGCAATTTTTTTGTTTTGACCATTGTTTCGAAAAATGTCTCTCATTATCAACGTATAATTTTTTTTCAAAACAAATTTGCAAGATGCTAATGAAAATTAGTCCTCTCAAAACTATAAAACAATTTTAGTTCTATCACCCTATTAGAAAATGCATTATAGTGGTTGAATGTTTTTTTTTTTTTTTTGGTTTTTTTTTTATGATTTGTATATAATGTAAGAATCATTATGTGGTTGTATTATTCTTTAACTTGTGTTGCTTGGACGGATATAAGGTAGTTAATTTTCAATGCTAATTATTGTCCTACAAATAAATGATTTCAATAACAATACAATGCTTGACAAATATTTGTATATGTAAGACAATGTCTGCTATCTACTTATAACACAAACCTTTCATGAAACGGTAATATAAAACTACAAGAAGTATAAAAGTCAGTCCTATCAACAGAATGAGAATTATGTATCCAGCTGTCTGTGACTTGTTTTCTTCTAAAAAATTAAAAAGCGACAATACTCATGTATATTCTTTCTACGAAAACAATTTATAAGTAATATTACAAATTTGATTCATATTTCACTAATTTTTTATTTCAATACACTCTTTACATATATTTGACCTTAAATTATCATTAAATTTCATGTGATCGATTTTTTTTGACGGCCGTTGGTGAAAAAATAGTAAAGTAACTAACTTCACTTAATTAATGCAAATAATAACGACAGCTAAACGAAACTGTCATTTAATCGCCCTGTATGTTTGTTTGACAAATATACATTTAATTTCCTTACATTTATACCATGATCGTTTCGAGTTTAATATATACCGAACAAAAAAAAAACCTAAAAAAAACATAATTATCCCCCGCTTAAGCCCCTCTTACATTAGGCGAACGAACGCCGAACATATGAAAATAGATTATATCCGTTCGTCTCCGTTCATATACGTTTGTCGTCCGTTCTTTATCCGGTGAATACGGTACAAGTACGGTGTTGTCCGTTTTATACGGTGAAAAATTTTGAACATGTTCAAAACTTGGAACTGACATATACCGCACAAAACGTCCGGTGAATGTACGGTAGGTTTACGTTTTGTTCGGTTGTCATGCCTTGTATATACGTTATTCATTCGGTACTTGTCCGTCTTTCATCCGTTCATGTACGGTAAATTAAATTGGTGAAACGGACTTTTACCGAAGAGATAACGGATAAACCGTTCGAGTTCCGGATTTACAACCAACCGGACGAGCACCGAATACAATGAATTTACAAAAACATGTTGTGCAACGGCCAAAATTAACATGTATTAAAAATAAGAATCGTCAAAGTAGACCACAATTATAAGATAATAACGTCAAAGTAGACCACAATAATAAGCAAAAGAAAAAAAAGAAAAAAAAAAAGAAACAGAAGGAAATGCCCATGTTTTCGACCTTATGGCTTCAACTACAGCGATGGAAACGTTCAACATTCCCACAATAGCGCTCATCGTGTGAATCGTGTGCGTTCATCGTGTAGATCGTTTGCGTTCATCGTGTAAATCGTGTGCGCTCATCGTGTATCGTGTATTGTGTAACGTGTAACGTTCATTGCGTGTATCGTGTAGCGTGCGTTTACTCGTTTCATTTAAATTCCGCAAATTATAGATAGGTTTAGGTTAGAAACCACTAATTCATTTCTTTAACATTTTCAACTAAAATTCCCCATATTCAAATCTGTCTGGACAATTTATCTTAAGTTTAACCTGTATGAAACCATATATTTTCCGAAAGGTGCACATCTGGTCAACATCATGTCAAAATTGCAGCATACCTTTAAAGGATTCAAGAGAGTTCCGAATGTTGGAAAAACCCTATCTATAAATATACACCATTACGACCAAAACATTACACATTCATAGTATACCGGAAAACCCCTATGATAAGTATTCAAAGGATCATTCTAGTCAATTAACCTTGGTCTCAAAATAAGCCTGATACATCATTGTTCAAACAGGTGTATTATTTATTTCATTTCCACATTTATTTTCAAAGGTGCATGAATTCAAAGTTAAATTTAGATTCTAAAAGATCTATTTTTTCATTTGTTGTAAGTGCTGATTGGCTGAATTGGTGGTTTGACACCTTTACCAGTTTTTCGCAAAACACCTTTGTTGTTTATTTATTATTATTTTTTTCAACTCGAAATATACCTTTTTTACAACTGCCGATTTTACAAGAAGAAAATAAAAATATTATCAGATTAAGTATCACGTCTGGCGATTTTTTGTCACAAATTTAAGTATTCCAGACACCGGTATAATATAAAATAGAGAAAAACTGCCCCTTCCTTTATATTTATGGTTAAATTAAATGACGTTTTAGTATTGCAGACACCGTTATACTATAAAATAGAACCATAATATAAAATAGAGAAAAAGTGCCCCATATTTTATATTTATGGTTAAATTGTATCAAGTTATAGTATTGCGGAGCACGGTATAATATAAAATAGAGAAAAAGTGCTCTATCTTTTATATTTATGGTTAGAGTCTATTAAGTTTTAGTATTGCGGACACCGATATAATATAAAATA
Organism: Modiolus philippinarum; assembly: GCA_002080025.1. NCBI lineage: Eukaryota > Metazoa > Mollusca > Bivalvia > Mytilida > Modiolidae > Modiolus > Modiolus philippinarum. The sequence goes on along the minus strand of MJUU01056908.1, from coordinate 157,010 downwards.
GAGAAAATGTGCCCCATCTTTTATACTTATGGTTAAATTCTATCAAGTTATAGTATTGCGGACAGCGGTATAATATAGAATAGAGAAAAAGTGCCCTATCTTATATATTTATGGTTTAATTCTATCAAGTTATAGTATTGCGGACACCGGTAAATAATATTAAATAGAGAAAAAGTGCCCCATCTTTTACATTTATGTTTAAATTCTATCAAGCTATAGTATTGCAGACACCGGTATAATATAAAATAGAGAAAAAGTGCCCCATCTTTTATACTTATGGTTAAATTCTATCAAGTTTTAGTATTGCAGACACCGGTATAATATAGAATAGAGAAAAAGTGCCCTATCTTTTATATTTATGGTTAAATTCTATCAAGTTATAGTATTGTGGACACCGGTATAATATTAAATAGAGAAAAAGTGCCCTATCTTTTATATTTATATGGTTAAATTCTATCAAGTTATAGTATTGCAGACACTGGTATAATAGGGAATAGAGAAAAAGTGCCCTATCTTTTATATTTATGGTTAAATGCTATCAAGTTATAGTATTGCGGACACCGGTATAATATAAAATTGTGAAAAGGTGCCCTATCTTTTATATGTATGGTTAAATTCTATCAAGTTATAGTATTGCGGACAACGGTATAATATAAAATAGAGAAAAAGTGCCCTATCTTTTAAATTTATGGTTAAATTCTATCAAGTTATAGTATTGCGGACATCAGTATAATATAAAATAGAGAAAAAAATGCCCTATCTTTTATATATATGGTTAAATTCTATCAAGTTATAGTATTGCGGACACCGGCATAATATAAAATAGAGAAAAAGTGGCCTATCTTTTAAATTTATGGTTAAATTCTATCATGTTTTATTATTGCAGACACTAGTATAATATAAAATAGAGAAAAAGTGCCCTATCTTTTATATATATGGTTAAATTCTATCAAGTTATAGTATTGCAGACACCGGTATAATATAAAATAGAGAAAAAGTGCCCTATCTTTTAAAGATTTATGGTTAAATTCTATCAAGTTTTAGTATTGTGGACATCAGTATAATATAAAATTGAGAAAAGGTGCCCTGACTTATATATTTATGGTTAAATTCTATCAAGTTATAGTATTGCGGACACCAGTATAATATAAAATAGAGAAAAAGTGCCATATCTTTTATATGTATGTTCAAATTCTATTAAGTTTTATTATTGCAGACACCGGTATAATATAAAATAGAGAAAAAGTGCCCTATCTTTTCTATTTATGGTTAAATTCTATCAAGTTATAGTATTGGGGACACCGGTATAATATAAAATTGAGAAAAAGTGCCCTACCTTTTTTACTTATGCCTAAATTCTATCAAGTTATAGTATTGCGGACAAAAGTGTATTATAAAATAGAGAAAAAGTGCCCTATCTTTTATATTTATGGTAAAATTCTATCAATTTTTAGTATTGCGGACACCGGTATAATATAAAATAGAGAAAAAGTGCCCTATCTTTTATATCTATGGTTAAATTCTATCAAATTATAGTATTGCGGACACCGGTATAATATAAAATAGAGAAAAAGTGCCCTATCTTTTATATTTATGGCTAAATTCTATCAAGTTATAGTATTGCGGATACCGGTATAATATAAAATAGAGAAAAAGTGCCCTATCTTTTATATTTATGGTTAAATTCTATCAAGTTATAGTATTGCGGACACCAGTATAATATAATACAGAGAAAAAGTGCCCTATCTTTTATATTTATGATTAAATTCTATCAAGTTTTAGTATTGTGGACACTGGTATAAAATAAAATAGAGAAAAAGTGCCCTTTCTTATATATTTATGTTGAAATTATAAGAAAATTTTAGTATGTGTAAATCTATTTTAAAAGTAATGTATCTTTTCTTAGGTTCATTACTACGGTATATATCAGGACTTTTTTATTTGACGTAAATTATTTTTTGATAATTGAACATTTTTTTATTTTTTTTGAAGTGAACAGTTTTGAACATTATCTATTGAATTTATTTTTCTGACAAAATTACAACATTTTAAGCTTTTTTCGACCCTACTCTGTTATTGTTACGGCAAAATTGGAGACATTTCCCGGGAGAAAGTTTGTAACACGCTATTTCATATGGAAAACCGACTTCTAGTATTTTCTTTGTCAAAATTAACATTGGTTTTATCTTTATGTATCACATTGTAAATTACCATTTTATTTATGCTGTGAAATTTAGAATAGCTTGACTATTATTGCACGCTGATATTTAAAATTGTCATTTGGAGTTCGTTTCATGAAAATATATTTTCGTGACGTCACCGGAAGTGGCAACCACCATCCGCCATATTGCTGAGTGGACGGTTCGTCCCCGAGGATATCATCCGCTCAGTAGCTTAAGTTTACTTTAGCCATGAGAATAAAGAATCCAAAGGAACGCATACCGGCTGGGACGTCTCCCGGGTTAAAAAGGTCCCTTACCGATGAAGCTATGGACACGGGTTCATCGGGGCAACCAGGTGTCCTGAGTCGTTCATTATCAACTTCGACTGATTCTCAGGAGCAATCTTCAGATCACACGTCTTCTTCTTACAACTCATTTGATTCTGCCCCCAACATCAAACCTTGTTCTGTTTTATTAAATGATATTTTAAATTTTCCTGATCAGCAATCGCAAGGCACAATTTCACCATGCCGCGTAAAAAATTGCAAAACATGTAACATTCTTATTACTGACTCAAATTTTACAAGCAACCTTACCAACAAGTCATATTCAACTAGAACTT
>MJUU01056908.1:127173-143131 GCA_002080025.1 Modiolus philippinarum | reverse complement strand
CCAAGGTCATGAAACTTGAAGTTTCAAGGTTTTGGCCACAAATATTCTCATTTCATACTATTTGCTCGGGAATGATATTGAATACGCCAGGTAAAACCTTCTCATGACATTAAGTAAGCAGGCAACAACCAAACAGATGTTTGACCTTGAAGTCTGAAGGTCAAAAGATAATCACCAAGGTTATTATTTGTCCATAAGATCAAATATTGCTACAAGATTAATATCCTTGTTTTTTTTTTTCGTTTGGCACATGAACATACTTTAAATATGCTCTGGTGTATAAGATTACTGTACAGTGGCATTGTTCTGTTCAGCATTTGTTGTTTATAGCCTTACTGAAAGATCAAAAACAAAATTGAATGCTTCAAAAGCTGCCATTGGCTCGACGCAAATCCAATAATACCCTTAACAGAGACTTCCAGCTAAACATATATGTAAAGGTGACCTAATTCTGGAATTATATTGGCTACATCATTCTTCTATGACCTTTAGTTGCTGAATTATTGATTTTAACATAAATAAATGAATATGCAGATCCATACTTATGAACTAGTCTTGCCGTATAATAGAGATGTCAATCACATTAAAGAGCCCACATGATCAATAAACAATATTTAAAGCAAACTACATGTATTAAAATCAGTTCAGTGTTATTTAATTTTTTCATTGATGTTAAAAAAAAAGTAGGTCAGTAAACCTAATTTTGGTACAGATAATGACCAACCATTATAGAAAGTGAGATATGGCCCTTAATTAAAATGTTAATAGAATAAACAATGAAAGGGTATGGAGTAAATGCACATGATACAAAGTCTCTACACATACATGGTAAAATCAAGCAAGGGAACAGTGCTTTTATTTTTGTTCTTCATCTTAAAGTTATCATGAAGCCTTCAACAATAAGCTTTGCTCATACCTCATAGTAAGTTCAAGACAGCTCCTAGCACCGGCTTGAGGGGAATTCTTTGCTACTTTTCAATTAGCGCTACATCGTCATGGATGCGGGATTGACAACAAACATTAATAAAACTTGAAAAGTACTCTAACAATCACTGTCATCCATTGCCCGACAAAAACACTAGTGTTTTAAGCTAGTTATGGGAAATTCTCTCAACAACAAGTCTATAACTGAAATATAAAGAGCATTCATCTGTCACGGGGAATCCTTTTCCGGACTCCACACTGCAGGAGAGACAAACTCCAATGAAAGGATATGGAGTAAATGCACATGAGACAATGTCTCTACAAATACATGGAAGAACCAAGCAAAGAAACAACGCTTTTATTGTTGTTCCTAATCATTCATTTGGAAAATGTAGGCCGTGCCAGTTGTATTTTGGTACAGATGTTGCAAACCCAAGATAAAATCAGTACCCAAATACCATAAACCTACCACTTGTAATTGCTCAAATATGAACCTTCATAGATAAATTAAGGGCAATGTAAAAACTACTCTGTTTGGATTAGGGATAAAAAAAATCATGTCTGACAGAATGCAAGCTCACCTTTTTCAAGAGCATATGTATCACACTTGAATATTTTCCTGATAGATGGGATTGTTGTTTGTCGTAAATTCCNAAATACATGGAAGAACCAAGCAAAGAAACAACGCTTTTATTGTTGTTCCTAATCATTCATTTGGAAAATGTAGGCCGTGCCAGTTGTATTTTGGTACAGATGTTACAAATACCCAAGATAAAATCAATACCCAAATACCATAAACCTACCACTTGTAATTGCTCAAATATGAACCTTCATTAATAAATTAAGGCAATGTAAAAACTACTCTGTTTGGATTAGGGATAAAAAAAATCATGTCTGACAGAATGCAAGCTCACCTTTTTCAAGAGCATATGTATCACACTTGAATTTTTTCCTGATAGATGGGATTGTTGTTTGTCTTTTATTTCAATTTCATCAAAAGATTATGAAACATACTCCCAATGTTTTTTTGTAATCGCAGAACTGTTGAACATAGTTATTAAAGTAGATGTACTTTGTATTTTTTCAATCTGTTATCTCAATAAATTAACTAAAAGCCTCAGTTGCTCACCTGACAAAATACTTTAAGGCTATGCCTATGCTGATGAACAAAAATGACATTTTTCACCATAGGGTCTATAAATGGTAAGAAATGTTCTCAACTGGCAACCGTGGCTTTGTTAGATAAAATGCAATACTGGCAGCCATGTTTTTGTCAATTCTGAAGGAAATAAGCAATAGTTGTACATCATTCTGTAAGGTTTGGTGAAATTTGCTTCAGTAGTTTAAGAGAAGATAAAAATGTGATTTTTTTAAATCAAAGCATATTATGATCTTGAATTTCAAGGCAATAAGTCAAAGCATATTGTCATATTATTTCAAAGCCACAGGTCAAAGCATATTGTGATATTGAACGTAAAGGCCATAAGTCAAAGCATATTGTGATATTGACTTTCAAGGCTATAGATTGCAGTATAACTTTGAAATTTTGCTTTTTATAATTTGTTTGTCTTGTGTACACTCTGAATGAAAATTCATCAATTAATTGAGTCATAGGGATGATATCTGGTCTGAGGACGCATAACATTAGTGCAAGAATATCTCAGCTACTGCTGGTCACAGATGGACGATATGTGATCATTTGGTACATCTTCGGTAGTAATCAACTTCTATACCAGAATACAGTTATCTTGACCTAGATTTCCAAATATATAATTGACGCTGATTCAAGTTTTGGCTTAGCCCCGTATTAAAGCATCTGAAAGTCATATAGTGATCATATTTGTCTTTAGGTACCAGAATTAGTTTATTATGCGTACTAAAATTAGGTCACCTTGACCTATACTCTCCAAATAAATGGCTAAGTTTAAAGTCCATAACTAAGAATTGAAGAACAAGTCATAAAACGACTACAAATTCATTATTCTTTGTTATACTGGATAAGATGTTATGTGCGACTGCTCCATTTCTTTATTAGCAATTAAGGAATGTATTATGAGCTCACCTGACCCAAAGGGTCGGTATAAGCTATTGACATGACTTGGTGTCAATCGTCTATCCGACCATTACTTTTATCACATTATACAGAATGTTGTTCGGAAGGTCCTTTACAACGATTGCTAATTTCGGTCAGATCTTACAAAAACCGTGGCTGTCATTACTTCGGAAAATAGAATAACATTTGGAAAATCATATTTTGATCACCTCCTTTTAAATCACTGAAGCAAATTCAACCATACTTCACAGGAATTACTTTTCAGAAATCCTTCACAACATTTGTTCTTTTGATATCTACCCGACAAAAACATGGCTGCCAGCATGGAACATAGTTTAACATAGACCAATAGGAAAAGTCATCATTTTCAACATTTGTTCTAAAACTGCTATTGCAAAAAATTAAATAAACTGTATTGGAATGATGTCTGTAAGGCTCTTTACAAAACTTGCTCATTCTGGTTGGATTTGACAAAAAACATGACTGCAAGTGTGGGACATAGTTTACCATTTGACCCTATTGGAAGATCATATCTTGATTATCTCCTTTTAAAAATTGAAGCCAATTCAACCAAAGTTTACAGGAATGATGAATGGAATGTTTTTCTTATAAACATTGCTCATATGGTTTGTACCCAACAAAAAACCTGACCTCAAGAATTGAACATATAATGAATTTTAACATTGGACTGTATGGGAAAATCATATTTTGTCATCTCCTCTGAAACTACTGAAGAAAATTCAACCAAACTTTTCATAAATGACGTTTTGGTGGTTCTTCACAAAAATTGCTCAATGCAGTAGGAGCCGACAAAAAATATGGCCACCAGCGAAGAATAATAGCTTCTAACATGAGAGCAGATCAAAGATCGGGGTATCTTTCATGAATGTAAGAAATTCCGTCTTTTCTCGAGTGGAGCGCAGCGAAACGAGAGAATAAGACGAGGAATTTCTTACATGAGTGACAGGTACCCCGTTCTTTGATTTTGATCGAATGTAAGTAGCTATTTCTTCCGTAAAATACGACAACAAACATCTGGAAGCCTATACTGTAACGTCATCACCATTTGACTGTACCTTACATTGTGACGTCAGGTGTTTTATGACGTTTTCTCATGGTTACGTTTATGGTATCACAAAAATGAACACTTTTGGTTGGTTATTTACCTATGTGAGACGAGGTCGCGTGCATCGATCTCACATGGGTTGTCTCGCACTCTAAACAAACATTTACGGAAGAACAAATATAGCCAACAGTGTAAAACATAGTTTAACATTGGATCCTATTGGAAAATCTTCATTTTCATTATTTGATCTGAAAATATTAATGCAAATTTAAGTAAACAACATGGGAATTATATATAGAAGGTTCTTCACAAAGATTACTCATTTCAGTGGAATCTGATAGAACAATTGGCCGTAAACGTGACAATAAGTGAGAACCACCCCCTCAGTCTAAAGCGAACAATCCGAGGACAATGGCAATGTTGGAAATAAAAAAAAAAAGACAAAACATGAACACGGCACAGAAAAGAAAATGAAGACACGCACGTGAAACTTAGTTTAACATTGGACCCTATGGGAAATTCATTTTTTATTCATCTTCTCTGAACAACTCAACCCAATTCAACCAATCTCATCTGTAATGATGTATGGAATTGTTCATTTCAATTAAATCAGATAAAACATGACTGCCAAAGCGGAACATGGTTTAGCATTGGACTGTAAGAACAAATTATTGTTTTCGTTATCTGCTCTTAAATTTTTGAAGCAAATTTAACTAAACTGTACTGCAATATATGGAAGGTTCTTTACAAAAATTGCTTTTTCGATTATATCTGACAAAAACCATGGCTGTCAGTAAAGAACATTGCTATGCAAAGTCATTTTTGGTCATCAGCATAGTCATAGCTTAAAAACATTTTGTCAGGCAAGGCCCAGTCTCTGAGGTTTTAGTTAATGCATAAACCGTTTGAAATTTACAAAGTACACCTTGATTCAACAGTTCTGCCATTACAAAAAAATAATTGGGAGAAATGGCATACTTAATATTTTGATGAAATTGAAATAAAAATGATTTACGGCAAACAACAATCCTATCAAGAAACAATTCCAGTGCAATGCATATGCTCTTGAAATAGGTGAGCCTGCATACCGTCATACATCGATTTTTTTTATCCCTAATCCCAACAGAGTAACTTTTATCTACAAAGGTCCATATTTGAGCAACTGCAAGTGGTAGGTTAATGGTATTCGGCCAGTGTGTGTATCTTGGGTACTTGTAACACATGTACCAAATTACGATTGGATCGGCCTATAAAATTTAAATGAATGACTTCTATCAACATTTCAATTAAGGGTCATATCTCACCTTCTACAATGGTTGGTGGAAGATATTTGTTACGTGAATGCATATTATATGGTACTAATTATCTATGCTAAAATAAGGTTCTCTCTACAATGGTTGGTGGAAGATATTTGGTAAGTAAATGCATATTATATGGTACTCATTATCTGTACTAAAATAAGGTTCTCTGACCCACATTTTTGACAAAAAAATAAAATTGATCTTAATACACATGTAAATTGCTTCAAATATTGTTTATTGATCACGTGAGCGCTGCAAGGCGATTCACATCTGTATCACACTGCAACACTTTATATTAGACTAGTTCATAAGTATGAACCCATATATTCAGTTGGTTTTTTTTTTTTTTGGTTAAAATCAATAATTCAGCAACTAATGGAAATGTCATCTTTTGAAGCATTCAATTTTGTTTTTGTTTTTTCAGTAAGGCTATAGACAACAAATGCAGGTCAGAACAATGCCACTGCAAAGTATTCTTATACAGCTGAGTATATGTAAAGTAAATACATGTGCCAAACAAATAAAAAAAAACATAAAACATGCATCTTGTAGCAATACTTTATCTTATATATCAATAATGAACTTGATGATTATTTTCTGACCTTCAGAGTTCAAGATCGAACAGCTGTATGGTTGTTGGTTGTCCTCAGAAGGTTTTACCTGGCATATCCACTATCACTCCTGAGAAAATCGTCCGAAATGAGAAAATTTTGATCAAAACCTATAAACTTCGAGTTTCATGACCTTGGGATGCAATGTCAAGGTCATATAGTATATAGCAAGATATAAAAAGCATGCTCATCTGAAAATAAACAAATACCCAACATCATTACAATCCATCGAAGATGGGCTGAAATACAAGTAGAAATACAGACTTTGAGCGGTTTTTTGACAAAATTGTGACCTTGGAAATTTGAGTTTCGTGACCTTGAGATGGAATATCAAGGTCATACAGCATATAACAAAATAAAAAAAGCATTTTCCCCTTAAAATAAACATTACAATCTACTGAAGATGGACTGAAATACAAGTCAAAATACAGATTTCGAGCGGTTTTTGACACAAATGTGACCTTGCAAATTTGAGTTTCGTGACCTTGAGATGGAATGTCAAGGTCATTTAGCATATGCTAAGCATTCTCATTTTATAATAGACCAATAAACTAAATATCAATACTTTCTGCTGTAGAGGGCTGAAATACAAGTAAGAATGGTTATTTATGGGTTTTCTGACAAAAATCTCAAAATCACTATTGCAGCAAATTTCAAAATTATACATTTTTGAAAATCGGAAAAACACTATTTTTATTTTAAAGATAGTATACTAAACTGCAAGCTCAGTAAGTTTAATGAATTTCCATGGATGCAATTGTTTGTAATTAACGCTTAAAAACGGGCAAAATTGGCCATTTTTCCATTTTTTGGTAATTGTCGTTTTTACTGATTTTTGTTGCCATGGTAACCAAAGTAAGTGAGAACCGAACCGTCAATTCAAAAGCGAACAATCCAAGGACAATGGCAACACCGGAGACAAAAAAGGGTGACAAATTTAGACTTAAGTCATTTCATTGCTTTTTGTTTTAAATGTTACATTGACCAATTATCTAATCACTGGTATAGTAATAAAACCCCAGTTAATTCGTATTTTCTTTTACAGCTTACTTCATCAAAAATTTCATCAATTATCGAAGCCCGCTTGATTCGCCGGTGAGGCGCATGACCTATTACGAATATTCGATTGTGTTTGAATGCTTTCATTGCTTTTTTCAACAACACTACAAATAGTTGCATTTTTGCAATAATTGCAAGACCGTTTTAGCCATCGGAAAAAGTTCATTGCAATTTCGGCAAAAAGCATACTTTGCTATCGAGGCATTCATTCGATATAATTTTGCCTTTAACACAGTATACACCTGCATTTAATCTAGAAAAAATCCGATAATCAGCAATTTACATGTGAAATAATGTTAAGGGTTTCCCAAAGAATACAACGACTTAAGTCATTTTCCCCAGAATTTCTGGACTTGACGATTTCCAGATAAATGAAAATGTTGGGGAAAAATGATAAGGCATTTTTTATACTGTACATTCATTCTTTAATTTGATGTAACATGTGTTTCTCCCTAAAGCGGCGTTGAGGAGACATTGAATGAATTGACTTTCCAAGGTTAATCGCTAATATTTTAATTTAGAATTGAATGCATTATTTTGAATTTTCATTGGGATATGAAAGGGTTGACCGAAGCACATTTTTAATGAAGCGCGGTAGCGCTTCATGTTGAAAATGTGCGCCCGGTCAACCCTTTCATAGTCCCTATGAAACTTCAAAATAATGCATTCAATTCTTATAATTACATTTTAAACCCGACATATGAAAAACAACTTTATTTACAGGAAAGTACATCATGTACATTGGAATTCTATTCTTACAAATTCCGCCAAGTGAACACGTGGTCAAATGTGTTTCATGGGAATTGCAACTTCACATTGATATGCCACGTGATAGTTTTCACCTATCAAACTGACGGAATTCAGATGAATATTCATGAAATGCAATTATAAACTTATGAAAGTACATGTATAGACTGGAAACAGTCTATCTATATCAACACACAAAAAGTGTGATTTTCGAATTTTCGTGGCTTTAAAGTTATATCCCTGAAAATAGTAACTACGAAACCATCTTCAAGTATTTTAAATTCTTCAAAGTTTTCAACTTCAATCACCAGCTTCCTTTTGAAGTCTGCGCTTTATTTACTAATAGTACCTCTTTGTGAATATTTAAATTTCACTTTCAAAACCAAACCATCAAATAGTTGAGAAATATCAACTATAGGTATGATTAAACATGGGGCGATATTGAAATGACAGGCAACCAGTTCCTTTTATTACAGCTCCTGGAAAATCAACTAAAACTTTATTTTCTATTTAGAAATATATAAAATCCCATTCATTAATCCATCTCCCGTCAGTGCTATGCAAATGACTGAACATTAAGCTGATAAAATTTTGACTGCATTCATATGATATCTAGAGAAAACAATTTTCATTTAACCTTCCGCGGAAAGATAAAATGCCCATGTTTGATATTCACGAATTTGATTTGTAAAGATGTTTTGTGAAGCGCTGACTATACTGTGTGCATCGTATTTTAAATCTAAAAAGAAGGCACTGCGTTCTTAAGTTGTATAGTTCTTGGTCTGTGTAGTCTGACAAGTTGATCGGACAATAAATTTTTCCCAGAAGTATCATTACTCTATAAAACATGGCGACTATCTCTCCAACCTATGATCTTTGTTAATTTTTGTTGTATGAAAGCGTTGTTCCATTGCCTATCGGTACCATGTGTTTGTAGAGACTGTGTCTCATGCGCATATCCTCCATATCCATTCGTTATCTATTCATTTTTTCCCTTTTTTGCCGATTTTGTTGTTTTTTTAAAGAAAAGGCAATTTTTGTAAACCTTAAATTACAAAAAGTTTCTACGACGAAATCCTTCCTGTGGTGACACCAAAATTTGGGAAAAGCATATGAAACGTCATAATTGTTTTACGTTCCCATGAACGTCGAACAATAGAAAGGGACGTCATCAAAAAATTTCAAAACAAGACAACACCAGATGGCGTTCAATTACTTCGACTTGACCTTAAAAGGCAAAAGGAGACAACATAGGGGAAGCCTTCTAGATTAACTGGAAAAATGCGTTTGATAATTTTTTTGTACAAAATTGTTTTTGAAAATAATTTCGAACCTTGTTTTTAATGCTACGAAACATTTATTGCATTACTAGAATACACGTTACAATAGGACACATGGTAACTTCAAGATGAAGAACAACAATAAAAGCGTTGTCCCTTTGCTTGTTTTTTATTTGTAGAGACTTTGTCTTACGTGCATTTACTCCATATCATTTTATTTACCATTTACGACTGGAGTTTGTCTCTCCTGCAGTGTCGAGTCCGTAAAAACAATCCCCGTGCGAGAGATGTATGCTCTCTATATTTTTCAGTTATGGTGTACTTGTGCGTGAGAGAATTTCTCACATGGATATACTATTCATACTTTCAAATTTTGGCATTTATTTTTGTAATTTCGAAATGTAATCCAGACCACCTGTTTTAAGTGCCCACATCTCACTATTTTATAACGCCAAGTTTTCTTACATTCGACTTGATGAGTGCCCCGTGTTTGTCTATATGTTGTAATCGTCCACTAGCTTAAGACACTAGTGCTTTTGTCGGGCAAAGGATGACAGTGATTGTAAGAGCACTTTACCAGTTTAATTGATGTTTGTTGACAATCCAGCAGCCATGACCAATGAAGACATGGATGTAGCGTTGCTCGACAAGTAGCAAAGAATTCCGCTTAAACCGGTGCTAGGGGCCGTCTTGAACTTACTATGAGGTATGAGCAAAGCTCATTGTTGAAGGCCTCATGGTGACTTCAATATGAAGAACAACAAACAAAGCGTTGTTCCTTTGCTTGTTTTTTACCATGTATTTGAAGAGACTTTGTCTCATGTGCATTTACTCCATATCATTTCATTAAACATATACTGTTTATGACAGGATGTGTATACAGTTATACAGACTTCATAGCTTCCCTTAAATAAATGAAAGTCCATTATTGTTTCTATAAATATGTTTTCTTTCGGAGTCATGCAGAAACTTGTACTTCACATAAATCCGTTATTAATGAATTCGAAAATAAAGTTAAACTTTAAAACATTAAATATCAAATACTAAGTTGTTTTCTATTTATACATTTTACGAGATATTACAATACAATAGGAACCAAGAAACATAAAATAACCATAAAATATGACATAAATCATTGTGTTTTACCCCCGATCAGCCGTATAACTTCAAAAGAGATAATAACTGTCATGACATTGTACTTGTTGTGCTGAAATTAAAGGTTTGAAATCATCTCACTAACTGTGGCAAAAACGACTTTGTCTTAAAATTTTTATCTACTCTACATTTTTGCAAATATTCTCATTTTTAAAATCAGAAGAAAGGAACAGAAAGTGTGGCTTAAATTATCAGCCTAATGGCCTCCAACTATGAGGCAACCTAGCGTCGGCTGTCTCCCTTGGTATACAATGATGATTTATAAAATAAACAAACAATAATATACAAAAAGAAATCAATTCGATGTGTAAATTAAATCCTTTATGCGCTATTTAGAATTCTACTTAAGAGACATAAGTTGTCGAAATAAAACATCTGCTGAAACTTTTCCAGTAACTTCACTATTCCATAATTTATAACCATAATTCGATGCTTCTGTTGGTGGAGGATATCCAACAACTCAATGTACTGGCCAAAAATCAATTTTATGTGGAAACTTGCAATATAAAATTTGCAGAAAATCTGCTCAAAATTTAGATGTATTTTCTCGTGCATAGCTCTGTCCTCAGATGATTTTGACTTTACATTTAGATTTTTTTTTCAATTGTGACGATTATGCAGCTTTTACACATCTTTTGCTTTATTGTCTATCATTTTTTTAATTTGATCTGCACTGAGGAGTATTATTAAGTTGCTCAAATGGACATCTGTATAAAGTAAATTTGCAGTTATTTCGGTATTTAATTATTTTATTCTTATTTTAATACCCCCGCAAACGAAGTTTAGGGGGGTATATAGGAATCACCCTGTCTGTCTGTCCGTCTGTCCACACTTCGTATAAGCGCAGCTCCTCTTAAACTACTTGAAGGATTTTGATGAAACTTTACACAAAGAAAGGACACTACATGGACATGTGCAAGATGGAATATAATTATTGTCCGAAACCAGGAAGGGGAGATAATTCAACTCTGTCTTTTCATCTATTCCATCTGCACAGATTACCTCGTAAGCGCAACTCCTCTTAAACCCCTTGAAGGATTTTAATGAAACTTTACTCTAAGGAAGGACACTATATGGAGATGTGCTTAAATGGATATTCTTGTTGTCCGAAACCGTGAAGGGGAGATAATTTTACTTTTGACTTTTCATTGATTCCATCTTCACAGATTACCTCGTAAGCACAACTCCTCTAAAACCGCTTGAAAGAGGGACACTACGTGCATGAAGGAATAAAATTATTGTCCAAAACCAGGAAGGGGAGATAATTCGACTTTGACTTTTCATTGATTCCATCTGCACAGATTACCTCTTTTGAGCAACTCCTCTAAAACCACTTGAAGGATTTTAATGAAAACTTTACACAAAGGAAGGACTCTTTATGGACAGGTGCATGAAAGAATATAATATTTGTCCAAAACCAGGAAGGGGAGATAATTCGATTTTTGACTTTTCATTGATTTCATCTGCACCTATTACCTCGTAAGCGCATCTCCTCTGAAACCACTTTAAGAATTTTCATGAATCTTTACACAAAGGGGAGATGTGCATGAAGAAATATTATTATTGTCTGAAATCAAGAAGGGGAGTTAATTTGACTTTGACTTTTTATTGATTCCTTCTGCAATATTTTTTTGGGGGGACTTTGACATTTTTTTTCAAAAAAATAATTCAAAGGATACCCAGTAGATATTGTGAAACAAAGCTGTGGGAGAGAAACACATTTTTCATTGTAATCCTTTTGAGAAGTTTTTTAAAGTGTTGGAACGAAATTTCTCTAATGCTTATGTTTTTTGTGAAAAATGTCAAAGAGGCCAAAAAATGGTGAAATTTATTTTTGTCCGATTTCGACAGAAAAGTTATTTCTTGAGGATTATATCATTGTGTCCATGCTCATATTGTATCCGCACTTATACTATGTTCACATCTATATTGTGTCCACACGCACCGAAATTTGCACTTACCATAATGATTCAGGGTTCAGTGAGCGGGGGTATATCTGGCTGCCATTCGGTGACAGCTCTTGTTATATTCTGACAATATAAAAAAAAACTGCAGAACGGAAGCATTTTGTAATTACTTATTCCACCATTTCTTTCTTTTGAAATGCCAGTACCACTTAAGGGGGTTCGCTACTTCATTTGAAAATAAATAGGATTTCAAATAAATGTGGTTTTTTGTTAGATAATTAAAAAAGAAATAATTTAGTGAAAAAAAAATTGATAGGTTGATGATCTCGTTTTTGAGCTATAAGTGATTGCAAATTTGGCGGGAAACTGAACTCCTCGGATTTTTCATAGGATTAACATTAGCAAGGTTTGACCACGAATGAATGTGACAAAATAAATAAAATTTAATAAAATTTTTACAGAATGCTCATTAAGATGTATAAAATGAAATTACGGAAAAAAAATAAGGGGGTCCATAGGCAAAAAATTATTATGCTTTTGAATGGATAAAACCAGAGAATTCCGAAAATCTGACAGAAATCCCAAAACATGAGGAGCGAACCTCCTTAAGTCAGGACCATTGTGGTCGACAATTTTGCCGGTGGTTTCCACCTGATTTGTCTTTTTGTCTTTATTATTTCCCCCATTTAGAAAAACAATTTCTTAATATTATTACGCTCTGTATAGAATCTATCTTTTTAAGTATTTTCTGGTAGCCAATTTCTAGACCTCTATAAATATGTAAGAATCTTTTGTCCCTAAATGATATATTCGTGATTTATATTTTTTATTTACCATGACATCGGAGCCTCATTTTAATCTGTATTTCTACTCATCAGATTAGCCTTGAATAAAGCGAAAATATAGTACCCGCAACAAGAACCCCAAAAATGTGTCCTTACCTGGCTTTCTTCACCAATCAAACGCAGTGATGTTTTGACTGATTCATTGTTTGTTTTTATTTTAATAACTGGTAGTTTCTTTGTAAAAAGATGACAAAATGCTATACAATATGTATGAATATACACAATATTCTGTCTGTTTCCTCCCATGTTTGATTACATTGTGTTTTATTCAAAACACGTAAGCTGGCAAATGATACACACGTCACAAACTGAGGGTGTTTCTTAGAGTAACTCATATTTCTGTTATCCAAATGGTGAAGGTTTAACATTTAAAAGAGATATTTTCTATTTCTGTACTAAACCCCGCCCCCACAAAGTAAAGTTTTTTTGTCGGTGTTCTTTCATGTATATTTGTAGTGCCTCTGTCATATTCCTTCCATTTGTGTAACATCTATATTGCCATGTTATTCTGCCTAATACTTTCTGTCCTAAGCTGATCTTGGCTTTCCCTTTTAGATCATATTGGTAATTTGTTCTCTATTTTACATTAAAGTAAGTGAGAACCGAACAGTCTAAAAAGAACAATCCAAGGACAATGGCAACGTCGAAAAACAAAAGAAACAAAGACATAACATGAGAACGGCACAGAAAAAAATGAAGACACGCACATATACAAAAATGAACAATACGGACCCAATAAAAACCATGGGTGAGATCAGGTGTACCGGTAGAATAAGCATCTGCTGCTTCTTATAAGACACCAGCCGTGTTGAACATGTCAACTCCGTAAAGTCAAAACCGGTAGAGGAAAACAAACTTTAGTGGAAAAGAGAAAGATCTGTTGTCATCTGGGAAACAGATATCCCATAGCGGTCAACAAGATCGTGATGTCGACCGTAAAACTTCTGTAGTGATGACCTCAAGTTATGGGCAACATACCATTGCTTAAGTAGCCTATTTGTAAGCAAACGAGCTCTATCGGGGTAGTCACTGTATCGACCACAGGCCCTTAAGTAGCGAATGAGTTGGGAGATGTAAACTCCGTAAGCCGATGCTTTTGGAATGTTGCTACAAAGAAAAGGGAAGTTGACTATTGGAAAAGTGAAGTCATCGGGTTTGTTATATAACCTAGTTTGTAGTGTACCTCTGTTGTCAATTTCAATATGAAGGTCAAGGAACGAGGCTGATGTGGACGTATCTGTATTATCCTTAATTTAGAGCTCTTTTGGATATATAAGATGAAGAAAATCACCAAAGCGAGTATTGTTTAGTGATAAAATATCATCTATATAATGGAATCTGAAATTAAAGGACAGGGCCAGTTTTTATCTTTATTTTGAAGAAGTCCTTCGATGAATTCAGCTTCATTTGAGTGGAAAAATAGATCGGCAAAAAGAGGTGCACAATTTTTGCCCATTGGAATTCCGATAGTCTGTTGAAAAACAAGTCCTCCAAATTGGTTGATCAGAAACTCTAACGTTTTAATCACTTCTTCCTCTGTATATTTTTTCTGTGATTCTGAGTCGCAGTTCACAAAGTATGCTTGTTCTCTGCCTATAACAATGTACTTATATCTTCGTTCGCCGTTCTTGCGGGAGAAACATCTTTGAATTAAATCTTTCAGCCGTGATTTCGGTTGTTCATGAGGAATTGTAGTATAAAGCGTGGAAAAGTCAAAAGTTTAAAAGCTGTTACGGTGTGATAATGATATCGATTCTAAGATGTCAAGCAGGTCCTTAGAGTTTTTTAATAGGGGGCGTAGCCCCCATAAATACTAAGAAATGTCAAAATGTATATACCGTGTTTCTATTTTTCTTTCAACTTCCGTTATGCAGTGTAGGATTAAGCGCGCGTAGCGCGCACCGGAAGGAAGTTGAAGCTTCATGGAGCTCATATAGCAAAATCTTACATAAAAGGAGAATTACGAAATTGTATTTGATACATCTATAAATAACAGAGTTATAAAATTTTGAAAGAAAAGTACTAAAAAGGATTTTTCGTTCTCTCTTTCAAAAGAAACAGATTTCATCGGAAAGGCGGGACCAACAAACCAGAATCTCGTTTTCCATAGCAACCATTGTAATTATAGCATCATAGACGGCGCGATGTTTACCTGTTTACGGGTTCACGCGAACTATGGTACTATTCAATAAATATTTATAAGCAAATTGTGTAAGTTTTTTGCAGGAAATAACGAACATAGATCTTCTGAAAATAACGTTTTTCACATTTTCATCACTTTGGATTTCAGAGGACAAAAACTCGAGAAATATTTCCTCATTCAGGAAGGAAAGAAATCCTTATCCTTAATTCTACATATTGGTGCATTCAGTGCTCAAATGTATTTCCACAAGTAAAATTTACCTGTGCTTTCCTTGCTAAGGCACGGACCATTTGATTTGCAAAGAGGGGGGTATTTTTCTAGAAAAACAATTTCTGGCTCATATTTTTTCCCCAAAAAAATATCTGACCTGCATCTGGGTTGAAAAAAAAATAATGATCCGGTCAAATAGAAAAACAGACTCAACAAAATTTTCTAGCATAGTAGGAAAGAAATAATCTGGCGAGGCAAAGCGGGCAAAAAAAAAAATTCCAGGCCCCCTGAAAATCAAATGGTATAAGCCTAAAATGGAATTTGTTTAAAAAAATATTCCACAGAATAATTCTTGGAATAGTGGTTACTTTATTGATACAATTTAAATAGGAATTAAAATATTTCACGTTATATTATACTAATTTATCGTCCAGTAACCTGTTTTGACGCGATCCAGAATTGACACATCAAATTCTATTTGTGACGTAAATTTTTGCTATGTTAGTAATGTCATTATGATTTTATTGCCATTGATATCTTACTGCTAATAGATTGCAAAAGTGAAATGATCTCTAAAGTTCGTCTAAATAGGAGATATATGACTTTACTAAATTTCACACAAAATACAGTTTTCTTAACACCAAGAAGGAAAAAAAA
>MJUU01056908.1:84693-101261 GCA_002080025.1 Modiolus philippinarum | reverse complement strand
ACCAAGACTGAGGCGGTCGCCCCTTCCCCCTCCATCTCAGAATTTCTCGAGGTCCGTCAGCCTCGGCAAAACCATCTCGCTTCGCTGCCCCATCCCTCCCCTAGATAAATGAATAAGCCCCTCACCAAGTTTGAGCTCGAGCGAGCCGTGAAGAATCTGCATATTTCCCACTTCGGAGGCGTCTTCATGCGCAACGGCCTACCATCCAAGCCCAGAGATCTCCAGTGCAGTATCCTGAATCAAGATGATCTCGCAGGACCAGATAATCTACTTTGGCTCATACGGATTGCCGCCACCGACCGGGCTGAGACGCTATCTTGGCCTACCGATCGACCATAATACGGACGAAGTTCAGCCACGCGGATCTGTCATCTGCGGCCATCTCTACCTTTACGTCTTGAAGCGATTATTGGAAGGTCGGACCTTCGAGGACGTCGTCTTCTCCCTGCTATAGATAAAGTATGGTCGATGAATTTGGTCTTAGCGTCAACAGAGGGGCCGACTGCAAGGATGAGATCGAAGAGGATCTTGATATGAATTTCAATCGCATCGTCAATTTCAAGTATCCGGAGAAGAATATGGACGCCGCGACGAAGAGATTCGTAAAGCAACCACAGAAGAGGCTCGAGGCCTCGGACGATAAGCTGGAGGAGAAGATCGTCAACTTGTAGGAGGAAATGCTGCGACGCCCAAAGACAGCCGAAAAAAGGATGACGTCATGGCCCTGAGGAAGATTTTGGACTCGAAGGTGGATATATCGGATTGCAGCAACACAAATGGCGGCCGTATAGACGTGGATCTCGATATGCGGAAGAATAGCATTATGAATATCCCGCTTCCCCAGTGGATAATGATCCCATCACCAAAGCCGTCTACGACCATCTAGTCAAGGAAATCTACGATATGAGAGTCTTAGTTCAGATGCATCATTCATGAGCGCCCACTCCTTATTTGCCGTGAGGACTTCCTCTTTCGCGCGGGGCGTATATCTCTTCTCAAAGATACCCTTACTGGCGATCCAGACCCTATCCTCGTGCTCGAATCGCGGCGGCTGCATGTGTGCAAGATCTCCGCAGAGATCCCAGAAGACCTTCTCATGATTCTCTTTCTGCCTGGCGGCGGTGGAAGTCATCTTGATGGATCGATGCTTGGAGGTATTATACTTCCGCACCCGATCCTCCAGGATGGGTAGGTAGGTGTGCGTGCTATTGGCTAAGAAATGTTTGAACATTCTCTCCTTCATAGTGCGATTCCAGCGTTCGACGATGCTCGATTTCTCCTCATTCTCCGTAGAGTAGAGCTCTATCTTATACTTCCGGAGCATATCTTTCACCTCCCTGTTATAGAATTCCCTTATCCGTCCATAGCTTCTGGGGGACGCGATCCTTGAAGACGGTCCGGAAGGCATCATGCGGCGTGATCCCATTCTTATCCTTGAGCGGCACCGGCCAGCCATACTTGGAGAAAACGTCGATGATGCTCAAGAGAAATTTATAGCCTCATATCCATGAGATCGGCGGTCCAAGTATCGCCTACTCCTACCACCACGCGTCTCTTCTCAAACATACGACGGGGTGGCTTGTGCAGCTGTTCGGCTAGATGATCGGACCAGAGAACATTCTTTTTTTCAATCCCTGGCCCGAAGCTCATCTTAGAGCTGATTAGGGGTCTGACGATGCTTTGATCCATGCGGTCGCGGGCCGCTGAATGCCGTCTAGCTCCTTGAGCATGGTCGTATCGCAGATGGAATTGCGGGCGACAGTATTCTGATGCTGAGCATAGCAGAGATCGTGATGATATGTGGCCTTATCCACCCAATTGATGGTAACCGACCAGGACTTAGGGGTGTCGTCTACCTTCAGACGCTTATGAAGCTTAGGGACGGGGCCGGTGAAATTATGCCCCGGTTATTGCATTTCCACTGGCATGCGATCAAACATCTTATTTAAAAGCCAAGGGCCTGAAGCACCAATAGATTGGGACTTCTGGGAGCTGTAGACGGTGCAGGTTCCTACTTTCCGCAGCTTACCGTCTCTTGCCACCACCTTTCGGACTCCGAGCGTATCGATGGGCTTTCGGCACTTCAAGCAGTATATCATACTTTATCTATATAAATAGACGTGCACGGTATCTCTTACGATGCCGCCGCACCCACCAACAATCAGTTCCTCCTCCCCAGCGATCGATTCGCAGTCTGATCGTCGGGATGTTGGGCTGCGGCAAGAACACGCTGCTGAATAATCTACTTCTTCGCTCCGGGTGGTTGGACTGCGATCGCCTCTACGTCTTCGGGAAATCTCTGTGCCAGCCCATATATCGACTCTTGCAATCGGCTCTGGAGAAGGGTCTGACCAAAGTAGCCATCCGAGAGCTTCTCATCCTGCAGGATGAATATCCGTCGAGGCTCTTTTCCGAGGCCCTGTTGGGATCGATGCCCTTTTCGTCGAGCAGGACGGCGACGTGCCCGATCCCCGCGAGCTCGATCCGACCGATAAGAATCTCATCGTCTTCGACGATTTGATGCGAGGATTACTACGTGTGCGGTCGCTATAATAACGTCGATTTCTTCTACCTCTGCCTTGACCCCGAGACCTCGGCATTCTTCAAGCTCGTGGTGGAAGTCTAGGAGAAAGCGGCCCTGCAAATCGCAACGAATATGCCGCCACCGCTTCCAGCTCCTGCCTTGCCACCTCCACCAGACTTCGTAGACCCACTTCCGATCGAAAAGGATGCCGGCACCATCCTAGGGCCCGGGCGCAGCACTATCTGCGGTCGGCGGACGAGGAATATTCGATACCATGGAGAATTTGCTCCGGCGAGTCTTCACTTCTGCCGCCGCTTAGACCCTGGGGAAGAAAGCTGCCACCGCCGCCACCAATACAGCAATCAAGGGAGTGGAAAAGGGCACCATCAAAACTGTAGATCATCTGGTGAGCAAGATTCCTTTCAGGCCAAAACCCAAGCTCAAGCTTTCACCGAAAGCCGCAGCCATCCTATCGAAGCATATATTCATAATCTCATCGCAGGGGCAGGCATTGCACGCGTGCATACCCATACACAAATGGCCAAGATAATGAATCTCCGTGAAGACCTAGTCTTCGACGAAAGCATCCAGGAGTACGAATTCAAAAAATACCATACCATCACCGGGACACAGCTGAATAGCTCCGGCACCGAGATCCGCCTCAGCATCGAGTCGCAGGATCTTTTCCTCCATCCATCCCAGAGCTACCTCTTGTTGGAAGGAAGGCTCCAAAGGAATGGTGGCACGGTCTTTGCCGATGCCAACGTCATCTCCCTCATCAATAATGCAATGCTTTTCCTCTTCAAATTCATCAGCTACAAGCTCTCCGGGCAGACGATCGAGCACTTGAACGATCCCGGGGTTGCAACAACCATGCAGTTCCAAGGCCTCAACCAGCTATGGGTCAAAGATACCTCCCCCTCCACCGCCGCCGCGAATCTGGGGTTTGCCACGCGGAAGGCCTACTACGTCATCGCAAAGCCCGCAAATAAGGGATCCTTCTCCTTCACCATCCCCTTGAACCATATCTTCGGTTTTGCCCAGGACTACGATAAGCTAGTCTATGGATTCAAGCATGAGCTCACTCTCATCCGCGATTCAATCGCCGTCCCCAAAAACGATAATTTCACCTGGCGCCTCTCCACAAAAAGCAGCCATGAAAGACCCCGATGGATGATCGTCGCCTTCCAGACCGTTAAGAGTAACGATCAAGAAGCCAACCCAGCCATCTTCGATCACTGCCGCCTGAATGATATCCATGTCACATTGAATTCCCTAAAATATCCAGTCGTAGGTTATAATTCCTCCTTCAAGTATCAGAAGATCTCCAGGCTCTATAAGAAGGCCGCCGATTTCTGCTGGAAATTCTTCAATATGGATCACCTGGTGAGTAATACAGGCATCACTCCTGTCGACTTTACGGATCTCTGTCCCCTCTTCGTATTCGACGTCTCCAAGGAGAGCGAGCGCCTCAAGGACTCGACGATCGACGTCTATATCAAGGGAAAATTCGATCGCAACGTCGCCGCCAATACCCAAGCCCACGTTCTGGTCATCTCCGATCGCATCCTCCAATTAAAATTAGACGGTGGAAAGATGAGCGTCGTCTACTGAGCAATATATAAATGACTGAGCTTCAGCAGATCGTCAAGAATACCACAACCAAGCGAGGATTCTCCCTGTTCGTCTCCCGACGAGGCGGCCGGATCTCCACGCGATTCAATCAATCCATCCGTCTGGACCCCTCCAAGAGCTACGAAAAAGCCCTGGTCAACCTGGAGACCTACTACTCCTCCCCAATATTCAGAAGAGAAATCACGTCTTCTCCTACTCCAAAAGATCCGAAGATCGTCTAGGTTGACGACATTTATCTAAAGCGCGATGGTAAGATCTACGACGGCCCCGGATTGATTATAGGTCCCAATAGCCCCTTCAAGAAGTCCCCATCCTCGGCATGCTTCTCTAGAGCCCTAGATAAATGACCGACGAAGCAGATGCCTGATTCAAGGATTTCCTGGATTCCGAGGTCCAAAACATATTCCCGCATGATTCGTATCTATAAGCGACCGGATAATGTAGTCTCCATCAGCAGTCTATCATCATGCTTCCATCAGCAGTCTATTGCTTACCAGCGGCACCATGAGTTCTGCTCTGACCGGGGTTGGTGCCGCGGCGTCCCTCCATCTTGGTTCCCTCGCTTGCCTGAGTGCTAGGACAATACTAGTGCTCTCGCTAATCGCCAAGAAGAAGCACAGAGATTCTCTCCGCTTTGCAAGATCCCGAATGAAGATGATACCATTGCCCTCTGCCTGAAGAATTCTTACAATGGAAAGGATCGGTTGCGCCAGTCTTCGCCCCCTTTCAGCAAAGATCTAGACAATCATTCCCAAGGCCCTCGCTGATTTCCAACCCTCAAATTTCTTTTTCCGATGGGTTTCCCCCATCAGGAAAAGGATTCTCTCACGCCCCTCAAATCACCACTTCGAAATCGAAGTAGTCATGCCCACTCTTCTTTGCCTTCTTCATCCCATAGTTATTGATCTTCAGCAGGTGCCACTTTTACGGGGTACTCGCTGCAATTCCCGCATCATCCTGCTGCATACCAAAACTTTCGTCTCTACCCTTTCCTCTCCAGCGTCAGAATCATGTCCTCCCCATACTGACTTTTCGTCTCCTTGACCCTTACCACTCAGAATATATCTCAAGGCAGGTCGCGCCACCTTAGAATCGGCTCGCGTTTGGCCTCCCTTTGAGCTTGTGCCCTCTTTCTTACCTCCTCGTCGCTCTCTTTCCGCTCGGCACCTAGCAATCGGATTTGCTGGTCCATCTTTTGAGAAAATTCGAAATCCATGATTTATTGGATTTCCAAATATTTTAATTTATTTTGGTGGATCGCCCCAGATACCTTGCCTCCCTGCATTTTTCAGCATCCCCGACTCACTCAAGACCCATTTGCATCCTGGGGTCCTAAATTTGGGGTCCTATGCAGGATTTCTGCATGAAAAATAGTCTTGTGGCAGAACTCTCATTTCCTATCTACTAAAAATATCAACATACTCCCTTGCTACTTATCTCGGTATTACAAGATGATTTTTCGTTATAACGAGATAGTTTCTCATTATAATAACACAGTTACAGGTCGAAAAGGATTCATGATAAACAACGGCAGTACAATACCGAAGGAACAAAGCACATGATTACATAAATCAAAGTCCAGAAACAAGGCAAAAGCAAGAACACCAGAAGACGGAAGACCAAAGACACTACATGTCCACAAAACACACAAACACTACATATACAACACAAAAAACTAAAGCACTAACAGTGTGAACTCTAAAAAAAGCAGAGTAACATCAGGTGCTTCGGAAAGGTAAGGTTGTCCTGCTCTGTATACAGCACCCGTCAGACTGTCAGTGGGTCAATCCAGGGTAAAGTCAAAACCGGTTATTTAAAATCCGGAAAGACACGAATCTAGCTGAAAATGTCAGTTTTCTTTTGTGACACTGACATTTCATATCTGTCTATGATATATGCAAATGGTATACCAGTATGATATGTGCAAATACATATGTAGTTTCTCGTTTACGACATATTATCTATTTATAATGACGTAGTATCAAGTAATAACAACTTAAGTATC
Source organism: Modiolus philippinarum (assembly GCA_002080025.1). Classification (NCBI taxonomy): domain Eukaryota; kingdom Metazoa; phylum Mollusca; class Bivalvia; order Mytilida; family Modiolidae; genus Modiolus; species Modiolus philippinarum. The sequence goes on along the minus strand of MJUU01056908.1, from coordinate 95,097 downwards.
TCGTTATAACACCCTCGTATCTCGCTTTAAGGAAATGGAATAAAGTATAAATAAAGTGTAAATTTTACAGATAAAAGTGTAAATTTTACAGAAAAAAAGTGTAAATTTTACTGATTAAAGTGTAAATTTTACAGAAAAAAAGTGTAAATTTTACAGATTAAAGTGTAAATTTTACAGAAAAAAAGTGTAAATTTTACAGATTTAAGTGTAAATTTAACAGAAAAAAGTGTAAATTTTACAGAAAAAAGTGTAAATTTTATAGATTAAAGTGTAAATTTTACAGGAAAAAGTATAAATTTTACAGATTAAAGTGTAAATTTTACAGAAAAAAAGTGTAAATTTTACAGATTAAAGTATAAAAAATGAAAAATTAAAATGTGTAAACATGGCACTAATACGCTTCGGAAATGCACAGATTCTGAAAAAAACATTTTCAAACAAAGCAAGGGAACAGATATCACCATGTATTTGTACAGAATTTTTCGTGTAACTGTGCATTTACTGCATATCCTTTCATTGCTATAATGACAGGGAAATGGCACTAACCACTTCATTTTCCAAAATGTAAGTAAAAAGGGGTCAAATGAAGAAAAAGGTTTAAGCAATTTTGTGGCGCAGTTTGACAATGTATGCAATGTGATCAGCAATCCACTGTGGTCTACTTGTAATTAGATCCGATATGTTGTCGGGTAAGTATGTTTCCTGGAAGACAAAAAAAAATAGGATTTTTAGGACTAAACTCGCCTGTCCTACATTTTTCTCACAGAAATACATACACAACTCAGCATCGAATAAGCAAAACGGGTTCTTCCGAGAAATTCAATTTCCCTTGACAAAACTCAGTTTTGATGTTAGGAAATCAAGGTTTGCTGAACTAAACTACTTTTCTACAGCAAATGTGAGTTTGCTATTAGAAATACATACAAATCTCCGCATCCAATGAGTTTGAGTAGAGTAAACTCATGAGAGAAATAGTTTTCCTTTGAAAACCAAGGCATTGTCGATCAATTCCACGAAACCTATGTTCCCTATGGATTAGCTGAGAAAAACCGAGTTTAGCTGCATTTTGCTCATTTTTACTTCCCATGTGAAAGACGACATATCAAATGGCTGACCCCAAAAACAAAACCATTATGTCTGTGATCCCTAAAAAGATGAGTCCAATTTCAAAAAACATAGTCACCTCAGGCAGTCAACTTTTATAAAACAACTATAGTGGTGTGGCCAAGTATGGTTACAGTTAGGATAGAGAGGTGTCAGGGGACAAGATATGGAAAGTTTTTTCCCAAATTGTCTAATGTTAAAATAAACTATGTCCCCACTTTACGGCAATCGAAAAGTAGATTTATCCTTTACATAACTATAAATACTCTTTTCAAAGCATTTTTGAGTTCAACTGTCTGTAAAATGTGGAAAAACTTACAAAATTCCACCACAATTAAGTAGGAGGTGCACATGTCCCACTTTTGATTGACTTCAAGTATCTGGGTGAACTGTGACCAGTCGATTACACAAAATGGGTACCCTATCTATGAATTTTGTCAAAAAATGGGCAAGTTGAACTACCCCCGAAAAAACTAGAGTGTTGCCGATGGAAGCCAGTTATACCCCCCGCTAATTGAACCCTGAATCAATATGGCAAGTGTAAATTCAAGTGTGTATGGACACAGCACAGTTGTGGACACAGTATAAATGTGGACACAATACAAGTATAACCACAATGATAAACTTTCCCCCTTTTTCCGGAATATATTGAAAGACTAATTATCTCCCCTTCAAAATTTCAGACAAAAACTATATAACCTCATGCACTGTGTAACATTTCATCAATATCCAAGTACCCGGTAAGGATAACATACGCTGACAAGGTTGACCCCATCTTTTTCAAGAAAATATTCAAAACGAATTATCTCCCCTTCAAAATTTGGGCAGCAGCCGTATTATTTCATGCACATCTTCAGGTGGTGATGTACAATTGGGTAATATTTCATCAAAATCCAAGCAGTAGTTTTAAAGAATATGCATTGACAAAGTTCGCCCCCCTTTTTCTAGAAAATATCTAAAGACAATTATCTCCCCTTCAAAATTTCGGACAGCAACCATAATACTTCATGCACATCTTCAGGTGGTGTACTACAACTGTGTAACATTTCAGGGGTTTAGGAGAACATGCGCTGACAAGGTACATTGACGGACAGACGGACGGACGGATAGACGGACAGACAGGGTGATTCCTATATACCCACAACTTTGTTTGCGGGGGGGCAATAAACTAGAAAGTGGACATGTTCAGTATAGTTAGGAACAACATGCAAAGTTTCAGATCAATGCGTTAAACGATGTGAGGGAAGTTGATTAACAAAACGGGTGCCCAGCCTATAGAATATTGTTGAAAGAACGGCCGTAGAATACCGAAAGAACAAAGGAGTGAAATTTACAAAAATTGAAGTCCAAAGACATATGGCCTAAACGAGAACACAGAAAATAATGACGTTAGACAGCTACAAAGCGCAGAATTTTTTTTTTATAACACCATGTCAATCACTGTGTAAACTCCAAGGAGACTGACAGTGACATCAGATGCTCCGGAAGTGTAAGCATGTCCTGCTCCGTCACATTGTAAGTGAGTCAATCTAGACAAAGTGAAAAATTGTTAAAGTCAAATCCAGGAGACGTGAATCTAGCCGAAAATGTCCGCTTCCATTTATGACACTGGTCAACACGTCATATCTTTCAATGATGTTATGGTCACGTAGGCTGAACAAATCCCTGATTAAGGAGCTTTTGGGACATTGTTTTTGCTCTATTAAAACAAAAAAAATCACTGTACAAACTACATACTCGACAGTAACGAATCAACTGTGACATGCACACTCCATAAGTAGGAGAGGTAGGTATACTGCTGCCAATAGAAGGAAAGTTCACAATTACGAAATTAAATTTATCACGCTTGTTATATACTTTAATTTCAAACTTCCATCTTCGTCAATATACAAGAAAACATCTAGGTACAAAGCCGAAGTAGGTGTTCCAGTTGTTTCTTTAATTTCAAGTTCTTAGGAATAGATCTGATGTAAATATTCTTTAGATTTTGAATTATGAAGAGAAAGTACATCGTCTAAGTAGCGGAAATTGAGATTAAAGTACTAGACTATATGTTTTTTGTTTTCTTTATGAAAGCCTTTTAAAAACTTGTCCTCATACGATTTAAGAAAACGCTCACCTAAGAGTGGTGCATACAGTCAGTTCCAGTAGGAATTTGTTTTGTCTCTTGGATAACGCGAATCCGAATTCCACAAAAATATTGTCCGAACATCTGAATTCAACAAAAATATTGTCGATCAAAATTTTTAATATTTTGATTACGTAGTCTCAGTGTACTTCTTATTTGAATCAGTGTGGTTCTTTACCAAAATATTTTTGTCCTTCCCTACTGCTAAACAAGTGCAGTTACTATGTTTAGTTTGTTGTATGGCAGGACTGTATAAAGAGTAGAAAAATCAAAAGTTTGAATGCCATGACAATGGGTAAGACAGGTTGAGGATAGCTCTTCAAGGAGACTTTTAGAATTTTTAAGAACTTGATTCACGCCGCTTGTACAGTAAGCTTTGTCACAGTAATTTTTCAGGCCATCTTTGACTGCGGTTAACCAAGTAGTGAGGAGCGGGTACCCTATAGATTTAAGGGAGTTACTCATCTCAATATCGGCTCTGATGCCAAAGTATGCTAAAACTGAAGTGTGATTTTCAACAATCTCGTCACTCGGTATTGTAGTAGGGGTATTCGAAACTAGGGTTTGCAGATGAACTGTAAATGCCCCTTTCCTTCAAAAGTTGAGATAGTGTTTCTTACACAATAACAGGTTGCTGTTAGAAGCTTTGTCTGCAGGGACAACGACCTAATTTTCACGAAGGCTGGTCAGACTGGGATCCACGACGGGATCTTCAAATATACTGGGATTTCTAGACTTCATTGTTTTTTTCAAGCGCCGTATGCGATTCACAATTAATGACTAATGGACATGATCCAGTCGGACAATGTATCAACATCCTCTTTCTCTTTCTATGCACATCATAGTCATCGACTGCATCCATCAAAATCTTGAAGTTGTACCTCCAGTTGATATTCGGGGGTTCACGGAATTTGGTACCTTTTGAGAGGATATCTCGTAGTTTCAGGTTGTCTACCATATCTAGGTCACCAGTTATAACATGTCCAGCCGGACTATAATTGAATGGGGAAGAGGAGCAAGTGCTATCGGGTGGTTTGGCTGTAAAGTCATAAATTTTGAAGCCACGCAATACCCGGTTGTAATTGAAAATTGAAGTTACAATTAGGTCACTTGGTCATTTTTATTTACACATCAATTTCCTAGAATTACATTTACATTTTACATTTTACATGACATCGTGGTTGAATTACATTTCAGCGATCGCATTTTTTACTACTGCGTTTTAAAATGGGGAAAATTTTGGTAAGTTTTCCGAAAAACTCAAAGACCACTCATTTCTTGGAATTGTAGTACATCTTAATATATATGCCAAATTATAAAGATATTGCAGTGAGTTAACAACAGGTTCCAAAGAACATTTGCGATTTCTGTTCAATAACGTAATTGCTGGCAAAGTTTTGTTACTTTGGTGTAGAGCCGTCTGCACCGTCATGCGACATAGTCGAAAACAGGAAACTAATTTTAACATTAGACCCATGGAAACCAGATCTTGTAGAGAATCAAGCGAATTTATTAGCTTGACACCTATGATATTAATCGGGTACATACTTTTGGTGCAGATCTATTTTCAACATGTCCGGCGGATGATGTTCTTTTATTCGGAACAGCTCTAGTTAATACACGGAGTAGTTTAAAACTAAAGGCTCAGAGGCTGAGCCCGTATCGCTCACCTGACAAAATGCTTCTATGCCATGCATGACCAAAAACATGTTTATTTGCAATTGGGCCTAATATTAAGCTATGTTTCAGTGGTTTCAGAGCAGAAGATAAAAATGTGATTTTCCCATATTGGGTTCAATGTTAAACTATGTTCCGTGCTGGCGGCCATGTTTTTTATCGGATTGTAACAAATGAGCAATCTTTGATAAGGACTTTCCAAACATCATTCCTGTAAAGTTTGGTTGAATTTGCTTCAGTGGTTTTAGAGGAGAAGATGAAAATTTATTTATTCCCATAGGGTCCAATGTTAAACCTAAGTTCCACACTGGCGGCCATGTTTTTTATCGGATTGGAATGAAATGAGCAAACTTTGTAAAGGATTTTTAGTACATCATTCCTGTAAAGTTTCGTTGAATTTGCTTCAGTGGTTCCAGAGGAGAAGATGAAAATGTGTTTTTTCCCATAGGGTCCAATGTTAAAACTAAAGTCCGCGCTGGCGGCCATGTTTTTTATCGGATGGAAACGAAATGAGTAATCTTTGTTAAGGACCTTCCATAGACCATTCCTGTAAAGTTTGGTTGAATTTGCTTCAGTGGTTTCAGAGGAGATGAAAATGTGAAACGTTTAATGGACGGACGAACGGACGGACGCAGGACGACGGACGCCAAGTGATGGCAATAGCGCACACTGACCCTGTGGGTCAGGTGAGCTAAAAATGTGATTTTCCTATAGTGTCCAATGTTAAACATTGTTCCGTGCTGGCGGCCATGTTTTTGTCGGATTGGAACGAAATGAGCAATCATTGTTAAGGACCTTTAGTACATCATTCCTGTAAAGTTTGGTTGAATTTGCTTCAGAAGATGAAAATGTGATTTTTCCCATAGGGTCCAATGTTAAACCATGTTCCGTGCTGGCGGCCATGTTTTTGTCGGATTGGAATAAAATGAGCAATCTTTGTTAAGGACCTTTAGTACATCAATCTTATTAAGTTTGGTTGAATTTGCTTCAGTGGTTTCAAAGCAGAAGATGAAAATGTGATTTTTCCCATAGGGTCCAATGTTAAACTTAAGTTCCGCGCTGGCGGCCATGCTTTTTGTCGGATCGGAACGAAATGAGTAATCTGTGTGAAGGACCTTCCATACATCAATCCTGTAAAGTTTGGTTGAATTTGCTTCAGTAGTTCCAGAGGAGAAGATGAAAATGTGAAAAGTTTAACGGACGGACGATGGACGGATGGACGACGGACGCCAAGTGATGGCAATAGCACACACTGACCCTTTGGGTCAGGTGAGCTAAAAATGCCAGAACTCTTTATTTATTTACAGGCAAAAATGTAAATTCCATTTCTGCAAAAGATCATCTTATATAATCAATTAATACCTAATCTATGGATTACCTTTATATATTATATACCACTGGAGCACCATCATGAGCATCACAAAAAGACTATGAATTAAATTTGATTTGGGAAGATGAATGAGATATTTGTAAATGCAAAATTCATTACTGTAATAACGCACACCGAACATGACTTTTCACCACACCGTGTAATTGTTGAACGCATAGAATAGCCTCCTGCATGGTCTCTATGGTTTTGTAAAATTGCTTTACGTATTGATCGGACAAAAAGGCAAAATTGTCATTCTCAGTTGCATAAATAACGGACTTAACGCAAAATTATTGAACATGCTTTATGTATTAATCGGACAAAAAGCCAAAATTGTCATTCTCAGTTGCAAAAATAACGGACTAAACGCAAAAATATTGGACATTAAGCAAAATTGTCGGACAAAAAGCAAATCGGACAAAAAGCGTCGGACTAAACGCAAAAGTTTCGGACATTAAGCGAAATTGTCGGACAAAAAGCAAAATCGGACAAAAAGCGACGGACAAAAAGCAAATCGGACAAAAAGCGTCGGACTAAACTCAAAAGTTTCGGACATTAAGCAAAATTGTCGAACAAAAAGCAAAATCGGACAAAAAGCACTGTATCAGACAATGATTCTAAATACTCATTTCGCGATCTAACTATCATCGTTAACTCATGAAAATTAAAACTGAAATTTATGAAAAAAAGGATGAATTTAATTATCATTAATTAGATATGTGACTTATATGGATACGATTTTGTTTACCTAATTAAGGGAAATCGAGGAAGAATTTAAGTTTTCCAGACATTTGTTAATTTAATATAAGTAAGATAATACTCGTTCTAGAAATATTTCGTAAATATATACTGTAAGTAGTAAACTAGCTTGCAAAACAGTATTCTCAACAACTTAATGCATTTATGAGGTTCATTAAACCTGTATCTACATAAGCACTATTCTTCATCGCTCTCTATCCTAGTTTTATTGCTTTGCACGACTATTGTATTCAAATCTATTAATCAAATACACATACAGACTTCAAAGACCAGACGTTATCCTATTATTGTATTTTAGTTGTTTTTCCAAACCACTTAATTGCGTCTAGAGTAAATTCACTGCTCAACATCACACAATTAGGTCCTTTGCAATTATTTTTACGTGAAGGGATTACTGCATCCAATCTAAAACAAAAACAGTTAATAGTGCGACGACATAAAACAAACAAACATCTTCAATACAATTTCAAAAATGTATTTTTCTACTAACACTTTTGAAGCTTTTCAAGTTTGCAATCACTGTTTTCTAAATCAATCGGCAGTGTATAACTTTTTATGAACCACATATGAAAGCATTCGCTGGCGCTTAAAAGTTAATTACATTCAAATCTTAGAGAAACATAATTAATCTTAGGAGATATTCCATTAATGCCAGTGAAAAAGACTGTAACCATTGCCGTGGTATATAATATTGTCGTACTTCTATTTAAAGCAGCCAAAAGTGTTAAAAGTGAACAATCTTTCTCGAAAATATCAATTTAAGTTATTGTCGATACAATGACTATCTTGATAGAGCCCGGGTGCTCATATTTAGAGCCCGGGTGCTCACAAATATGCTACTTAAATAAGGGTGTGCTATCCATAACTTGGAAGTCATCACTACAGAAGATGACACCACGATCTTGCAGACCGCTATTCCCAAATGAAAACAGGTCTTTCCTTTCAATGATAAAGTTGTTTTACTCTTTTTCCTCTATCCCATTTCCCTATAGTATGATAAATATAACCAAATACAGGTAGACTACTAACTCCGAGACCTCAACCTAATTTAGAAAGATGGGACAAAGAGTGCTCGCTTAACTGTCGGCTAGATCTAGGAGCCTAGTCTGCTGGTAAAACACTGTCACATTGCGCAAGAAAATTCAAACTCAAAAGTGCCCTAAGGGTTTCGTGAAGAATCAGCATGTTTTTCAGTAGACATCGGCAGTATCAGCGGAAGCTAGTATAGTTGTAAAATTTTTAGGTCATTGGATCCGAAAACAAATTTTACGGATTCATGCAGAATACCCTGTCTGACCGACCTCCATGAAAATTACGTCGCTGACAAAGCTTCTAATAACATACTGTTCGTGTGTAAGAAACACTATCTCGACTGCCTTTTGAAGGAGATCGGTATCGACAGATCATCTGGAAACCCTTCTTTACCCCTGCTACAATATCGAGGGAAAGAGATTGTTAAAAATAGAATCATTTGTTATCAAAGCCTATGATGAAAACAATCAACTCCCTTACATCTACTCCGCACCAAAACTACATAAGAATCCTAACAAAGAGAGATTCATTGCCGGATCGTCTAGATGCTACACTTAACCTCTTTCACAGCTCCTCACTACTTTGTTGACCGCAGTCAGAGATGGCCTGGAAAATTATTGTAATAAAGGTTACTCCACGAGCGGCGTGATTCAGATGTGGATCCTAAAAAATTCCAAAGATCTCCTTGAACAGCTTTCCTCAACCAGTCTTAACCATTTCCATAGCATTCAAATTTGACTTTCTACTCTTTATACAATACTGCCACACAATAAACTGAAAACAGTAATTGCATATTTAATACATCAATGTTTGTGCACTGAAAATGGAGAACGCAGATACACCTTTTTAGTAGAAGGGAAAGACAAAACATATTATGTTAAGAATCACACTGATTCAAATAAGGATTACACTGAGACTGACGTATTCAAAATGTTAGAATTTTTGATCGACAATATTTTTGTCGAATTTGGAGGTCGTGTTTTCCAACAGACAATAGGGATTTCTTTCGGAACTAACTGTGCGCCATTTTTAGCTGACCCTTTCCTTTACTCGTACGAGGCCAAGATTTTACAAGGGCTTACACAAAGAAACAAAAACACTTGGCCCAGTCTTTTAATTTCTTCTTCCGCTACATAGAAATCTACTTTCTCTTAATAATCCTAACTTTAAGGAATATTTACATCAGATCTATCCCAAATGAGCTTGAAATTAACGAAACAACTGATACAACTACTTCAGCTACGTGCCTGGATCTTTTGTTGTATATTGACGAAGATAGACGTTTGAAATCTAATCTATACGACATGCGTGATGATTTTAATTTCCCAGCTGTGAACTTTCCCTTTCTTAGCAGCAAAATACGTACCTCTCCAGCCTATGGAGTTTACAATTTCACAGTCGAGCGTGTAGTTTGTGCAGTGATCTTTGAACAGAGCAAAACACTGTCCCAAAAGCTTCTTAGTCAGGGATTTGTTCAACTTTTGTTAATTTCATCCCTCAAGAAATTCTATGGCCGTCACCATAACATCATTGAAAGATATGACGTGTCAGTATCCCAAATGAAAGCGGACGATTTCAGCTAAATTCACGTCTTCCCGGATTAACTACCGATTTGACATTTTCCTACATTGACTCACGTACAGTGTGACGGATGCTTATAACAGCAGGACATACTTACCTTTCCGGAGCACCTGATATCACTCAGATTTACTGGAGTCCACACTGTGAGTGCCTTTGTTTTTGAAAGTTGTTTTCTATTTCTGTGCATTGTATCTGTCTTACGTCATTGTTTTATGTGTTCAACGTCATTGTTTCTGTGTCTTCGTTTTGGCCGTTATTGAACTGCGATTTTTGTATATTCAACTCCTTTTGTTCCTTCGGTATTCTACTGCCGTTGTTTTATCCCATACATGTTTTGCGTAAAAAATGCAAGTTACGTCTGGATTTATTATCAGTTTTGACACCTTTAACAACATTTCCGTAAATACGAAGGTGAGAATTACCCTTAGTTATAATATGATTACGAAGTACACCATATCTAAATATCAAATGTAAAATAAAACGAATAACAGGAAACACCTACAATGACTGAAAATTATAATCAGGGAATCAAATGTTCATATCTTTTTTTATTCGCCGCCAGGAGGCGGCGAATATATTTGATACGATATTTTGAAACTTCAGTGGAGGAGCACGTGACCAGGAGCAGTTGTTTGTTTTCCATTAGAATCGATATACTGTGTCCTAATCTTTTACAATGAAGATACCTTTTCAATAAGATAGGAAATATTTTTAAATTATTTATTCAAGAAAATTGTTTACAAAATTATTAATT
>MJUU01056908.1:46543-67928 GCA_002080025.1 Modiolus philippinarum | reverse complement strand
TATAGCTTGTCTAAAAAATGTAATAAACACACTAATAAATGTAAATATTTTCATGAAATATCTACAAAAGGTCTTAAATTAGTCGCTAATTATCAATTCACAAAGAATCTTCGTCAGGCGAGGCTGAATATTTAAAAATTTAAAATATCTGAAAAATATTTTTGTTGGTATGAGTGCATCGTTCATTTGATGTAAAACATATTAACCACAAATATTTTTTAATGTACAGCTCAATGTACAGATAATACACCTTTAATTGTTATACATTAAAAAAATATTTGTGGTTAATATGTTTTACATCAAATGAACGATGCACTCATACCAACAAAAATATTTTTCAGATATTTTAACTTTTTAAATGTTCAGCCTCGTCTGACGAGGATTCTTTGTGAATTGATAATTAGCGACTAATTTAAGACCTTTTGTAGATATTTCATGAAAATATTTACATTTATTAGTGTGTTTATTACATTTTTTAGACAAGCTATAATTTCATTATGTGTAAATGCATCACACTTATCTTTGTGTGATCCACACTCTTTAGATATAAATGTTTGTTGCTATTTATAGACCACTATATATATATATATATATATATATATACAAGGTTTCGGCTCTGCAGTGAGCAGGAACAATCTTCAGAAATCTTATTAATTAACTTCCTATAACTGGAAATGGACAGAAATAAAATTGCAATGATGCACAGTGACTTTTACAAATCAAAACTTAAAGTCTCTTTTGGAACAGCTTTGGGTGACTTCAGGGGTGGTTTCTTGTCAGACCATGCCCTCTTAAACAGCTTATTGGATTTTGATAAAATGTAGCACACCTTTTTTTCATTGAAAAATACACAGGTTAATGTATTATCTCCCCTTCAAAATTTAGAACAGCAACAATATTACTGCATGCACATCCTCAGGTTGTATACTACAACTTTATAGCATTTCATCAAAATCTAACGAATCGTTGAGGACATGGTACATGGACGGAGAGACAGATGGACAGGGTGATTCCTATACATTCCTAGACTTTGTTTGCGAGGGTATTTCAATATGAATCGATGCTGTACATTTGTGACTGTGTATGTTTAATAATGACATTCAAGAGAGTTTAATTTTTTCTGTTATACTTTGTACAGGCAGTATTTGCGAATAATATTTTTCGAGTTTTTCGAGTTGATCAATTAAATATGGTTACTATCTACATTATCCAGGGCTCAAAAACTGAGTGATTAGGGCGATTAAGTCGCCCTATTGTGCCTCAAGTCGCCCAAAGTTGTTCCAAAAGAGACTTTAATGTTTTATTTCTAGGCAGACATTGCCCGGTTTTACTTTTTTTCTCATTGACTTCTTCCGACATGTGTTGCTTCAATGACATATTTTAGCTGCGATCGAACATTTTTGTCAAGAATACTGCTAAAGTGCACGTTAGGGCCTTCTTGATCTCGCTTGAGAGGGTGAATATTGTTCACCTCTTGTTGAAGACTCTCATTCGACATCAAGATGTAGACAGGAGTAAAATCCCTGTCCTTGATAAACTGGAATTTTCTATGTATCGTGTGCATTTTTGTTACATGTACATTCACTCCATGTCCTTTCATAATTTTCTATTAAAGTTTTAATTTGTTAAAGTCACTGTGCATCATTGCATTTCTATTTCTGTCCATTTCCAGTTATGAGAAGTTAATAAGATTTCTGAAGATTGTTCCTGCACATTACTGAGCCGAAACCTTGTATATATAAACTCATGATTGTAAATACAAGTCAAACTTACCTCTTAGTATCTATTCATTGCTAAATTCAATGGAAAATACCCATAATATTTACGGTCCAACTTTGAAATTGAAACGGGAAGTGAGCTAACAAAAAAGACTGGAGCAGATAAATGAATAAACTAGAAAAATTTTGAACAATGCATAACGCCGTTTCCCCATTTATTCAAAAAGTCAAGCAAAATCAACCAAAATAAGAAAAAAAATCAAGTCAAATCAAATTTTTAAATAGCTGGTGACAATGACAATATAAACTGAACATTCTGTGAAAGTTTCATAGAATTTCACTAGATGGTCTAGGAGGAGTTGTCGCCACAAAGTACATACCCCAACGGTGGACAGTAAACAAAAATCAACCAAAAAAATATAATAAAGTAAAATCATATTTCTAAATAGCTGTTGCACAATGGCAACATACACTGAACATTCTGTGAAAGTTATTGAATTTCACCAAGTGCTCTAGGGGGAGTTGTCACCGCAAAGTGTGTACCACTAGGGCAGACGGAATAACGAACGAACGGACGAACGGACACCATGATCACTATATATTATTCGCTAATAAAGGGCTATGAAGCCATTGAGTAACATTCAAAATGGATGAGGTAAAGGCTACAATTTATTTTAAATAAGACATTTAATAGTCTTCTTAGACAAAATATTCGTTAACTTTTTGTGTTATCACCTAAATAAAACGAGTTAACAAAGAACGCTTAATGTTTTACAAAGCAAGACAAGACTTTAAATAAAAAATGTTCTTGCCTTGTATATCACATGTTTTAACTTAATACATCCTAAACTCTTCTATTTGTTTTCATGCAGTAAATTAATACAATGTTATTTTAATTTAACGTAAAACGTTTTGAATTAATACGAGAAATGTCTATATAAAGCAAAAACTTGAAATAAATAACACGATTTGTTGCCTTATAAGAAGACAAGGTTGTTTTATTTAACACGATTTATCACCTTATAAGGAGATAAGGTTATTTTATTTAAGAAAATTAGTGCGTTATAAGGTGTTCTTATAAAAACACGGCGAGTCCACTATACGCTTCCGTAGGTTTTATAGTCTAAAACTGATACGAGTAAATGTTACCTTGAAAGAAAAAATACCGCCGTTTGTAAAACACTCGTTACATTTAATATCAAGTAGGCCCGAGAACACAATTATTTTCCCCTATTTGTCTTTGTAAAAATAGACAAAAGTAAAGGCCAATTTAAAAAATCGCACCTGCTCTATCCTCGTGAGATTTGGCATACTTACAGTACAGCTTAAGTGCACAAAAAATATACAAAAAACAGGAACTTTTCCCATTTCAGTTTCTTTTAAATTTCCCAGAACTGAGGGAACCCTCATTGGTAAAGATGGAGGGCTTCCGAATATACATGTAGCAACTTTCACCCTTTTGCACTTAACCTAATCACTCATCGTGCATTGATTTAAAATTAAATTACTAATTTTAAATGTCGTTTAATGTCTCTTCTTTCATTTAAACCCATAAAAAATACTAAATATGTAGAATAAAGAAAAGAAAAATAAATTAAGAGAAATACACTATTTTTGTAGGAACTATATTCGTGGACAACGATTATCAAAGGGACGGACAACGATTATCAAAGGGACGGACAACGATTATCAATGGGAAGGACAAACGATTATCAAAGGGACGGACAACGATTATCTAAGGGACCTATATATAGATTCAATTTCGAGATTTAAAAATGAATTGCGAAAAAATAGCGATAATAGAAATGTTCCAATTTATTACGGTTTCGGCCCTCGTAAACTTAATATAACATTAACTCAACTTGGATGTTTTGCCTCGTTTTTGAATTATGATTTGTTCAAAGTAAACATTATAAATAGTCCCACTTGTCGTTGTGGTGCTGAACGTGAAGACTCCTATCATTTCGTTTTTGATTGTCCAAATTACACACGATTAAGATTTAATTTATTTCAAAACCTCAGTTGGATACCAAATGATTACGCTATAGACCTTCATCTTTTGACATGTGGTAACTCGGCTCTTACAACAGATCAGAATGAAAACATCTTCAAGCACGTTTTTGAGTATATAAAAAAATCAGAGAGATTTATACTAATATCAGACAGACACACACACACACATCATCATCATCATTTTTTTTCATTATTATTAATTCAGCTTATGTTAAGTTTGCATTGTTTTCTTTCTTTTTGACATACTCAGTTAGATTAATATGAATATTGATATATATGTCTTAAATTAACATGCTCTATTATTATTGTAACTGTATTGTATTTGGGAGAAGACTTTTATAAGTTAGAATAACTTGTGTCAGATCCCCTTTGTATTTTGTGACCAAAATAAATATGTTTAAATCAAATCAAGGGACCTAATTGTGTTCTCGTATCGTCCATCAAAGGGACCTAATTGTGTTCTCGTATCTATTATTTGCAGAAACTCGTTAAGTTATTTGGGAGAAGACTTTTATAAGTTGGAATAACTTGTGTCAGATCCCCTTTGTATTTTGTGAGCAAAATAAATATGTTTAAATCAAATCAAGGGACCTAATTGTGTTCTCGTATCGTCCATCAAAGGGACCTAATTGTGTTCTCGTCTCTATTATTTGCAGAAACTCGTTAAGTTATCGTTAATTATTTTTTAATTACCCGTAAAAGCTAAATCGCAAGAATTCTTAGATAATTCGTATGTATTCTTATGTCGCTCGCTTAAATTCTCAATGATTCGTAATTTTCACCGCAACTGCATCGCACTCATTCTTAGTTAATAGATAAGTGGTCGTTCATACTCAAAACTCATCGTAACAAAATTGTCATTCACTCGTAAATGTGTTTTATTCAAAAGCATTGGTGTTAGTTTTACGAATCTTGTACTTGTAAATTTGAAGATTTGTAGAATTCGTAAAAAATACGTTTATTTAAAGGGGGCATAACTGAAATGTGTTCCCTCATCAGAGATTCATGTTAAGGATAATTTATACACATGGAAAACAGAAACTGAAAACATAAGATTTTGATCCGATGCATTTTTGCTCATAACGGAATAATTTATAAAGACAGCAACTTAAATAGATGTTCTGACGGCTAAATATGTACATCATGACGCAACTTGATAATTGCTAAAAAGCCAATAAATTAATCATGGGATTTGCGTACTTGATCGTATAAAGTTAGAACGATTAAATTTAATTCTTTTTATCTAGACTTTACCAACAGTCATGTTTGAAATATCGCTCACAATAATGTCATTTGCAGTCAATTACCGTATTTATTGTAAAAGATGTTCATTCATTAGGCAAAAAATTTCCTATTGAAGGCTTAAAATGATATATAAAACGATAGATTATTTCATAATAACATTTCTTCAAATAACTTGGAAACGAGATAAAGAAGGGAATCATAGATCATTTATCCTTTGCTTATCTAATTGACCAACACATTTGTATATTCTTAATAACAATTCTAGTCATGTTTAAAAAGTAAGTACAATCTTGATTTGATCATCTTTGTCAGGTAATCAAATTGTCTTGCGGTGTACTTTTCTGATAATGTTTTATATTGAGACAAAATTAATTAGAAGTTAAAGCAATGCAAAATGTATCGACTTCTCTTCCAAGTTGAACGTAATATCTGGGTAATAGGTGTCTCATGCGGCGATCACCAACATAAACTACTCCTACATCCAAATCGTAAGAACTAAATGAGAGTAATAGGTATCTCATGAGACGATTCCGAACATCGACTATTCCCACACCAAAAACATAACAATCAAATAGGCTTTTTATGTCGAGGTTCAAACGATTTACTCTACCTGCCAAACGTAATGGTGAAAAAAGTCAGCATTTAAACATTTTTTGTTTGACAAATCAATTGGGGTAAAAAGACATGGATATAGCATTGTTCGATATCTTGCAATTAAATCCACTCCTACTAGTGCTAGGGGGTGTCTTGAATTTACTATGGGATAGGAGCAAAGCTCTTGGATGAAGACCCCATTGCGACTTTAAGGTGAACAACACTAACGGCGTTGTTCCATTGCTGAGTTTTTCCATGTATCCGTTGCCTTTTCTCATGTGCATTTACTCCATATCATTTCATTGCTTACCAAGTTCCTTTTAGGGAATACCAGTATGACTTAACACATTTTACCTATGCTGTAAAGAACACTCAGGTAAATGGTAAAGTGATTTGATCTTAATATTTCCTACATTTTGTCCTTAAATGATTTTAGGTAAATATTTGGCTTTTAAGTTTCTTGTGCTTCTCTAGCTTTTTTTTATTTTTGTTGTATCAATTAGTTTGATGTTGTCTGCATTGGAGAGACGTAAGTCGAACTAAAATTACTGCAATTCGGTATTTTATTACACGTATGATCTTGACCAGGTATGTAATTTTATTATTCGCATTAGTACAAGGAGTTGTCCGCAGCATACTTTACCAATTGAAAAACAAAGAAATAAAGACAAATCAAATTCCATTCAAAATATCTCAGCGTCAGAGATGTAACCCTTTGACCACTCAATTTACTGAAATCTCCCTACAAATAAATTTTCATTAAAAAAAATTGCCCTGTGATCAAAACCAAATGCACACAGCAATGTACTGCTTACATAACTAAAATTAATTTGTTTTTATCATCTCTTAATACAGTTAATAAGATCTTATTGAAATTATTTGTGAAAAACTGATGATTTGATTGTTGAAAGCTCATTTTTAGCATAGTTCTGCGTGACTTCTAGGAATTATTCTTTTAATTATTGAAAAGTAGGCCAATTAACCAATTGATCAGATTTATAAAACACTTTCAAGGATTTTAAACGGGTATTTGACATCGAGAAGTGAAGTAAAATTATCTTTATGTTTATCGATTTTTTTATTTGGAAAATAATGTAATTATTATAGAAATAAAGTTACTGACTGAAAAAAGCCTCATTATCTGTACAAATGGAATCTACAGGCTATTTTCAACTTATTAGGTATAAACATCTGTAACAATTATGTTCAAACTAGTACGGTCTACAAAAAAGAGAAATTTGTTCTGTTTTGAAGCAAACAATAACATGATGAATAAAAAAGATCAAAGCCATAAACAAGTGTTTGTTCCAACATATGTTATTTGTTTTACAATGACTCTTGAGTCTATTGTTTTCACACAAGGATAGTTCAATGAATCCCTGTGGTACAGAATCGAACCATTTAAACGCCTAGGGTGATGTTCTCGAAGCTATCTTAGGGATAAGACGTGTCCTAAAACCATCTTATGACACGTCTTTGTCCTAAGTCGTGTTCTCGAAGCTCTCCTAACTTCTGATATTTTGCATTTTTCATCTTAACTTTATGACACCTAATTAGGTGTCTTAAGATCCTAACCTTATATTTTGCTTTTTGTTAAATATTTTTTTGAAAAGATGAACACGAATCAATACGAACAAATCAATAAACATGAATCTTAAAAGAAACTTTGCATGATTTTAAACTTAGAACTCAGTATTCACGAAACGATTACTATTTGATGCGTATAGTTGTCATTTCAAATCAAACTGTAAATTAAAAATGCCTTTTCGATAATATTTTACATTAAGACTTGAAATCGTACACTTCATTTTATACATGTTAGTAGATAAAATTGGTAAACAATTTAATAAAATGTTGTTGTCTTTGAACATTATTTTGTAAAAACTTAATATAGAAAATTAAAATAATAAACTTAAGATTGTTTAGGACGTCCTAACATAAGATGTGTCTGAGACAGCTTCGAGACACAACTTAAGACTGTCGTAAGATGATCCTAAGTCCATCCTTGATCCTAAGTCCATCCTAAACTTGGTCATAAGATATAACGAATCTTAGGATACTTTCGAGAACACCACCCCAGCTGCAAACCATCAGCCTATGAGTAGGGACAACTTTCACAATTTTGATAACTATTATTAACTTCAATTATATTTACTACTTTTAACGGGAAAAGATTTACATTAAATTCTTCACTTTTAGAATTACAGGTTCAAACAATAATACTTACCCTTCCGGAATACCTGATGTCACTCTCAGTTTCTTGGGAGTTTACATTGTGAGTGCCTTGGTTTTTAATGTTTTGTTTTGTTTCTGTGCTTTGTGGCTGTCTGACGTTGTTGTTTTCTTTGTTTTCGTTTTTGTATTGTCTTTGGACTTCGATTTTTGTAAATACTACGCCTTTGTCTCTTTGGTATTCTACTGCCGTTGTTTCATTATATAGTTTGTATATACAGTTAGTTATAACACTACCTCAGTACGTAAAAACTACTTTTTTTTATTTTTGAGACACTTAGTCTCCTTCCATTATTGTAAATATACAGCTGCGCCATGCGCGCATATTACGCATGTTTCAACTTTCAAGAATTTTATTATTAAATGCTTTTTCTAATAAAAGCGGGAAGGCATTTTATCAACCTCTTTTCGAAAGAATAAAGCACTTTAATTCAATTTAAATTACATATAAAACATGCTTTAACTGACTTAAAGACCGCCAAAATAAGAATATACCAATATATTTTTGGCATAAAAGTAAATGCCGACATCCTGTGCTCAAAATAGAATCTTCCTTTTCCTCTTATTTTGTATGGTTACATATATTAATTGGCTAATTAATATATTTTAATAAATGATATCTAAAAATGGGGTGGTGACAAGATTTTATATTTGAGTAAGGAAGGACTTGAAATTTAATCAAAAGATCTAAATCCTTTCTTGCGTGAAGTTATAAAGAATTTTTCCAAAACTCAAAGAAAAATAATATCAATATAATTGATAATCCAAAGAGGTTTTGATTCAATCCATATGGCTTAATCCTAATATAAAAATAGATGGGAAAATGGTAATAAAACATAATTTTTGTGAAAATGAAGTTTTTTTATAAATGATTTAATGTCAGAAAATCAGAAAATGAAACAATTTATACATTTGAGGAATTCAAAGATGAATATAATTTGAAAGTGACATTTGTGGAATTTTATGGATTGATAAGTGCAATTCCAACTAGCTGGAGGAGACTTGTACATGGGAAAGAAAAGTTGAATAATATAGAAAATAAAATTACAGATAAATTGAAATGTGACTCTAAACCATGTAAATATTTTCATTATTGGAGCAAGTGACAGAGACACCTCTGGGGGCACAACACAAACGGAAATATGAATTGAATACAAAAATTGAAGAAAAAAAAATTTAATTTCAAACTCTTTCATAGAATTTTGGCATGTAACTCTTATTTGCATAGTTGCAAACTAAAGGAAACAGAGCTTTGTACCTTCTGTTCAGAAACTAAGGAAAAACTAATACATATTTTTGGGGAATGTTCATTTGCGAAAAATTTTTGGATTGGTATAAGAAATTCATTGTATTGCTGTGGAATTACGATTCCTCTTAACCCAAAGGAAATTATTTTTGGTGTGACAAATGAATCACAGATATATGATACTATTAATCATACTATACTTATTCTGAAATATTTTATTTATAAATGTAGATGTGATGGAAAAAAACCTTCTGTTAAGGGGGAAATTGAATATTTAAAATATTATATTAACATAGAAAAAAATTCTGCACTGTACTTATCCCCTGCACAGAATAATAAAATCAATAGAAAGTGGTCACTTCTGGAGGCAGTAGTTGTATAAAATTATTCTGTTGATTTATTCAAGTAGTTAGGTCACCTTCGTATTAAAGGAAGAAAGCATAAATTAGATATTTATACCTGGAAATTTTTATGCATGTAAGTTTTCTTAAATTTCATCCAATATTTAGTTAAAAAATAACAGAAGGCTAAAGTAAAGCATACTTCATATGAATGAATATGCATGAAAATTAATGAGGTATAATTATTGGTTCGAAGTTAAGTAATAACAATATACCGAGGTTATATACCGAGTAAATAATTTATGGTAGATAACTAGTTACAAGGCTTCGAAATCTAGAAATATCAAAGGAAAAACAATAGTCTTGGAATAGTCCAAGGCATTTACAATAATTAAAGGTCCTAATGCTAAAGTAACAGATCTTCTAGGAACTGGAAACTACATGATTGCAGAGGCAAGATATAATATTACTTGTATATGCCCTGGTTAGACGGGTAACAAGAAAAACAGAGCAATTAAAAATTATTACATCTTTAAGCGATTCTACAATATTATTGTATCGGTTGTTTTGAAAACCTCACTTGGAACTTCCAATATGTATTAATCATCTTGTTATATGCTATACGAAGTTCCTATCGTTGTTTAACTATGTCTTTTTATTGGCGTTTTCCTTCAACAGTTCCCTGGTTAATTGATTGTGGCATGTGATTTAATTTTTGATGTTCGGCCATTGTATGTGTTACCTGGTATCTTTTCACTTTGAATTTGTTGGTCTTAACTGTATTTGAGGTACTTATTTTTTTAAAAAGTGGTAGGAACAGGATAACATACATCCTTGCATCAGTTCCAGTATAAACCATTCTTCACATTATGAGAATTCAAGCTACTTAAAATTTATACCGACTTTTTAATGTAATTAAATTTCTCAAATAATAGGGCGTGGCATCAACCCGGGGGACTTCCAGTATGGATCTTCAAACTCATTTAACCACGTGTCATAAAATATGTACGGTTTAAGCCTGGAATATCTTAACCTTTTTAAGATAATTAACTTTCTTAAAATTGTTGGGTGGGGAACCATCCCAAGAGACATCTGGCATGTGCCTTTGAGCAATATATATATATATTGAAAAGGGAAGGGGACCGCCAAAGGAAACTTCTGGTATGCATCAATCAGTTCAGTTTAACACCAATGTTAAGAATATTAATTTAACAAAACACTTTAGGGATATGATTTAAAAATCACAGAATATCAGTTTTTTCAATTAAAGTCGTTCCAAACAATCCTGATATTTCAAGAAAACAATGATCAAAACTGAGTGTGAAGGGACGGACATATTTATACCATATAACGTGTAATATGCTCTTAAATATATTTATTCATTAATAAATAGATGTTAAAAGTATTCATTCAAGTCACCAAAAAATAAAATATAGTTGTACAAATATACAGAAGCATAGGTTATTTCAGGTTACTTAAACTTGTT
This sequence comes from Modiolus philippinarum, assembly GCA_002080025.1. NCBI lineage: Eukaryota > Metazoa > Mollusca > Bivalvia > Mytilida > Modiolidae > Modiolus > Modiolus philippinarum. The sequence goes on along the minus strand of MJUU01056908.1, from coordinate 57,053 downwards.
ACCTTATCTAAGAAACATGTCACAACAATGAAAAAGTTCAACAAAGGATTAAAAATGTATTTTTATACGACCACAAAAAAAGAGGACGTATTATGGTATCTGTCGTCGTTGTTGTCGTTCGGCGTCGTCGTCGTCGTGTATAGACACTTCTATGTTTGGTCAATCACTTTAGTTGTAGTTGATTAATCCCTAGGAAATTTAGACACATTGTTTCTTGGCATAAAAGGAATCTCTGGTATCGTTTTGGTCATTTTGGTTGTTTGTTCTCTACCAGCCTTTACACATAAGTTGTCAAAATGCGAATATGCAGCAACTAAATTAACAGTGACATCGGTATTTTGTTATTATCATTAGGAAATATAAAATAAATTTCGAGAGCTAAAAATAAATTGAGCTTGCAATTAAAGAAACAACTGTTACACCTACTTCAGCTTCGTACCTAGATCTCTTGTTGTAGACTTACGGAGAAACGGTTGAAATCTAAGCTATATAACAGGCGTGATTATTTTAACTTCCTAATTTTGACTTTTCCTTTTTAGCAGTAATATACCTACCTCTCCAGCCTATGGAGTGTACTTTTCACAGTTGATTCATTTCTGTCGAGTATGTAGTTTGGACAGGGATTATTTTAACAGAGCAAAACCACTGTCTCAAAAGCTGCTACATCAGGCATTTCTTCAGTCTATGCTAATTTCATCACTTAAGGCGTGTCAGTGGCCCAGATGAAAACGCACATTTTTGACTAGATTCACGTCTTCGCAGATTTGACTATATCGATTTAGACTTTTTCCTAGATTGACTCACTGATAGTGCGACGGGTGCTGTTAAAGAGCAAGTCATGTATACCCTTCCGGACTACATGATAGCGCTCTAGATTTTTAATGGAGTTCATAATGTTAGTTCTTAAGTATTCTTAGTTGTTGTCTCGTAAAACGTACTGCAAATTTGAGCTTTGTAATCTTAAGTGAATTTTGTGGTACCGATAGGTACTTGTCAGTGTTTGAATACTATAGTAATAACAAAAACTTTTCAAAAATTAACCATGGTGCTATTTAAGGGTTAGAGAAGCCACGCGTAGCATGTCTGGAGGTTAGAAAAATACATTAACAAATCAGCTATTAAACATATTTGCCTCAGTAACCTTGTGACGGATGCTGTTAACGGAGCAGTATATGCTTACGCATCCGGAGCACCTTATGTCACTCTCAGTAGCAATATACCTACCATGATAGTTCACACTGTTATTGCTTTAGTTTTTTCATGTTGTAATTATAGTATTTGTGATTTGTGGGTATGTATTATCTTCCGTCTTCTTGTTTTCTTGCTTTTGCCTTGTCTCTGGAATTTGATTTATATGATCTTGTCCTTTGTTCCTTCGGTATACTACTGCCGTTCTTCAGTTTCATGGGAGTTCACACCATGAGAGCCTTGGTCTTGAATGCTGTGTTTTTATTTCGTTTTTGGCTAAATTTTTGGACTTTTTCTGAAACCACTCCTTTGTTCCAGAGGTATTCAACTGCCCTTGTTTCGCTTAGTGATAATTAAAAGATTTCTGATGAGTAAAGCTCATTGTTGAAGGCCTCATGGTGACATCAAGATGAAGAACGACAATAACGCGTTGTTCCATTGCTTAGTATAACCATGTATTTGTAGAGACTTTGTCTCATTTGCATTTACTCCATAATCCTTTATTTTTTATTTTAAACTGTCTCTCCCACAGAGTGAAGTCCGTTACAAGATTTCCCATGAGAGAGGTGTATGCTCTATATACATTTCAGTTATGATGTACTTGTTCTTGAGAGAATTTCACATATGAATGGAATATCATGCTTTCAAATTTTGGCTTTTTTATTTTTTGTAATTCTAAATAGCAATTCTGACCACCTTTTCTTTTGTTCCCACGTCTCATGGTTATAATATGCCAAGTTTTCTTACAATTGGCTCGATGAGTCCCTGTGGTTGTTTAAATGTTGTCGGGCAATGGATGACAGCCATTGTAAGAACACTTTTCCAGTTAAGTTTTTGTTTGTTCGCGATCCCGCATACATGGATCAAAGGGTAAAAAGCTTGTATGTAGCGTTGCACGACAATAAGAAATGAAGTCCGCTCAAAGTGGTGCTAAGGGCCGTCTTGAACTTGTTATGAGGTATAAGTAGAGATCATTGTTTAAGGCCTCGTGGCGACTTCAAGATGAAGAACAATAATTAAAGCGAAAACTTAATAATACCAACTCTGTTTTATTTTTTGTTTCTTATGTACGACTTGTTAACAGTAAACATTGGAATCAATCAATCCTAGGCTACTTCACATTTTGGTGCTACAGGTGAAGATTCCTATCATGTCTTATTTGATTTGCCAAATTACACACATAACTAACTAACCAATAACTAACTAACAATTAATAACTAACTAAATAACAAACTAGTAATTTACAACGAACTTAGATTTAAGATTCAATATTCGTTTCAAAACTTCAGTTGGCTACAAAAAGATTACGTTATGGACCTTCATTTGTCAACTGGGCTCTAAAATACATCAAAACTAAAACATCTACGAGCACGTTTTGAACTTTATAAAAAATCAGAGAAATTTATACTCGATTGAACATCAAACACACATCATAATCGTCATATACAGTTAGCATATTAAAATATTGGAACATGTCACAGTTATCATTACAGTGATAAACTTATTTCTATTTTCAATGATAACAGCAGGTATATTGACGATATCCTCACTATTGATAATCTCCAGTTTTTAGATTATCTAGACATTATTTACCCACAACAACTAAAATTAAATAAAGCAAACAATGATTCTAAATACTGAACTTGCTATCATTATTGACTCCAGTAAAATAAAAACTAAAAATATGATAAACAAAATGATTTCGATTTCACTATCACTTATTTTCCTTTTCTTGACGGCGACAACCCTCTAGCTCCATCCTATTGGGTGTATATTTCTCAAATGGTACGATTCGCACGAGTGATGATTTTAATGGACGTAACCTTACTATCACAGCCAAACTTTTACAACAGGGTTACAGATTTCAGTTGTTGAATACATTTAAGAAGTTTTATAATAGATATGAGGCATTTGATGTCTAAATATGACGTTACTCGTAAAAAGCTTATTACTAAGGGCATTTCTAATCCTCGTTTTTACGGAAATGTTGTTAAAAATGCCAGAAATTGATTAAAAGTCCAGAAAAGCTGGGACGTAACTTACATTCTTTACGTATAATAGGGGATATCGACAAGATATTCTGCTTGCATCCGTTAAATTAGCTTTGAGACCTAATGACCTGAAAATTCTGCACAAATACTGTCCTCTCACTGATACTGCCGATGTCTACTTAAACCTACGATGATTCTTGACCAAACCCTTCGGGAAGTTTTGAATTTGATTTTTCTTCCGTAGTGCGACAGTGTTCTACTAGCAGACTAGACTCATTGAGCTAGCCGGCAGTTTAGAGGCGAGCACCCCTAGACCCATCTTTCTAAATTATGTATTGTCATTTTCTTTCCTTTCAAGATTGTGGTCATGGAGTTAGTGGTCTACCTGTATTGGGTTTTATTAGTATGTTTTATACTATAGGGAAACGGGACAGATAAAGGGGAGGTTTGGGTACCCATTAACCGGTTTAACCCTACCGCTGGCTTTTGCTAGTGCCGGTACCAAGTCCGGCTGTCCCGAGTTCCTATCGTTGTCTACGTATGTCTTTTGTCTTATTCGTGTTCTTCATGTGTAGTTCCATAGCAGATTGCGGCATGTAATTATAATTTTCAGCCATTGTAGGTGTTTCCTGTTATCCATTTTTTACATCTGTTATAGTTAAAAATATTGTACGGTAGAAGAATCTCATAAGTTGAAATCAAATGAATGTTTTACTCCTCTTCCAAACCCGTTTTTCAGTGCGATAAAAGCTTTTGTAATTCTAATTTGAAGTAGATACTTGTTGTTTTACAACAAAATGTTATTGGAATAATGGCATACAATTGTAAAAACTTTAAAATTTTCAAATAGGACGTCAAAAGAGAATTTATCTAGAGAAGATGTACCTTATGACATAACGGCTATACCATTCGAGATACCAAGTGGAGGGGTGTTAACATGTTACATTTGACCACCTACCTGTCTTTATATTTTTCGTATTGGTCGTAGCAAAATAAAACAACAGCAGTGGGTAGAAAGGATTGGCAATTACAAAACTCAAAGTTCAAAGACATAGCTTAAAGGAGAACACATAACAACACAAGACAGCTACAAAACACAAAAATATAAACAAAACATTCAAAACCAAGTCTTACACAGTGTGAACCCCCATAAAACCGAGAGTGACATTAGGTATTCCGAAAGGGTAAGCATGTCCTGCACCCGTTACACTATCATTGAGGCATATAATAATTTGAAAGAAATCATCTTATTTACACTCCTCAAGGGTCAATGTTGTTACGAAAGACTAAGGACTAGGGACAGCCGGGCTTTGAGATCTAGTGACCTGTAAATTTTACATACATATTGGCCTCTCAATGATACTGCCGATGTCTACTGAAATATGTGATGATTCTTGACCAAATCCTGCGGGGAAGTTTGAGTTTGATTTATCTTCCGTAGTGCGACAGCAGACTAGGCTCCTTTGGCTAGCCGGAAGATTAGCGGCGAGCACCCCTTGACTCATCTTTCAAAATTACGTATTGTCATATTCTCTCCTTTCAAGATTATAGTCATGATGTTAGTAGTCTACCTGTATTGGTTTTTATTCGCATGTTTACTAAACTATATGGAAACGGGACGATAAAGGGGAGGTTTGGGTACCCATAAACCGGTTAACCCTACCTCTGGCTTTTGATAGTGCCGGAACCAAGTCCGGCTGTCCCGAGTTTCTATCGTGGTTTACGTTTGTCTGTTGTCTTATTTTGTGTTTTTCCTGTGTAGTTCCCTAGCAGATTGTGGCATGTAATTATAATTTTCAGCCATTGCTGGTGTTCCCTGTTGTCCTTTTTATTTCATTGGTCTTTTTGTTAGTTTTGTTGTGCTGCGGATAAAACATCTCGAAATTAAAGTCAAGTTTACTTTTGCAGGTGACTATTTTGACAATCTGAAATCTATTCAGTTCAAATAAATACAATGATATAGATAAAATGAATACACTGAAAGAAAATAATTCAAAATATGTTAAAAGCTAGAATAATGCAAAAAAAATGGCCAAAAAATAAAACTTAAAAAGGACAAAGGTTTGCAGAAGGAAAACAGTTTGATTAGATTTCTAAACTTTTTATATTAGAACTTCAAAAGTGTCGATTTTTGGGCCAATACCGCGGAACTAGACGATCGCGATACCGTTCAATGCCTTAATTCAGTTGATTCTGGGTGAAGTTGGTTCTTCCGTATATATATCTAACCGAAGGAACAAAGAAGTGAAATTTACAAAAATCGAAGTCCAAAGACATGGCCAAAACGAGAACACAGAAAACAATGACGGTAGACACAGAAACAATGACGTTAGACAGATACAAAGCACAGAAATAGAACTCACAACATCCAAAACAAAGGTAATCACAGTGTGAACTAGAGTGAAACTGAGAGTGACATCAGGTGCTCAGAATGGGTAAGCATGTCTTGCTCTGTTAACAGCATCCGTCACACTGTGAGTGAGTCAATCTAAATATATTTATTTACCAATTTTTATGGTATGAAAGGTATAATAATACTTCACCTTTCGTCGGGTGTCTAAGGCAAAATGAACATAAACACTTTGTTTTATTATTAAAATAAACAAATTCCGATGTTAATGGTAAGTACAACGCAGTTTTAGAGACTTAAAAACATGATACCAGAACACTGAGTTCACGTTAACGATGATGAGATGGATATAAGTATATTTTACGATTATGAATTAATGAACAACATTTTATGATAAATTACGCAAAATCATGAGAAATATATACGTTTAACAATTTCTGATATCTTAAATTAGTATATCCAACAAATAAATTACAATTATACTTTACATATGGTTTCTCAAACTATATATATTAGTAGGATTTATGTGCATTTCAATATAAGAAATTTTAACTAGATGTTTGTAGTGATGTTGGATGTTATATAATATTTCTGATAAAGCGATAAGTTAACAACAATTGATATTTACAGCGAAATTCATAAATATATTTTAACAGCAATAAGATTAAAAATATTGGTATCAAGCATAATTTTGCCCATTTGTTTATAAAACACTGCTAAATACAATGACTTAATTGTACCTAATATTGAGATTTATGTATTTTGTCGGGTTGTGAATTTAAATGACGGGTGAATTGCAGTTTTTGTGATCCTGTAGGCGTCATATTTTTTGGCAACCGTTCTGAAACTTGACTCAATTTCAATCAGCAGTGTTTCATACTACTTGAAACAATATTTCAGCATTGAAGTAAGATGTTTTAATATCATCTTAACTCTTAATATCAATAGAAATACATTGTGTAGTTGGTAGTTACTACTTATTGCTCTGACTTCGGTTTCATTACTGATATCTTGCCTTACAGAGGGTTACGAGATTTGAAAGGAGGGCCCACACAGCTGTTTCATGAATTTGATGCATCAAACATATTTTTATTTGCTTTATGTGCAAGTAATCTCAGTGGATATGAAACAATAGAATGTTTGATCAGAATGGAAATTTGCAAAAGTTAAAGAATCATGCAAAGAAAACTTGCGAGCACTATATACTAGTTAATCCGTATGTGTGTCCCTCGTTATCTTTCCTGTGCCGTACATACTGTAAACCTGGATGGCGCAGGGGTAATTTTCGCTATATTCGCGATCAAACCAAATCCGCGAAAACTCCTCCCACGCAAATAGTTTGGAATTGAACCCTTATATGTAAAAGCAATGCTATCGTTAAATATAAAAGACTCTAAGCGATAAAATTATCCGCTCGCAAAATGTTTGTCCAACAATATTGCGAAAATTATATCCCGCGAAATTTTCCACGTTTATGGTATGTGATGTGTTTGTATCTTTATTTTCGATGTTGATGGACGAGAGGTCCCCAAGCGTATTCACCAGCCCAATAGTCGGACTTGTCTTACATGAAAAATTAACGTTGTGTTTAAAGAAACTTGCAGTTTATCAAAATTCTAACCCCTTAAAAATATCGAGGCTTCATTCCGTGTATGGCAAACGGTAGATATCCTTGGTACTGGATTTTGCCTCCTATTTCGATAATTTTGATAATGAGTACTTCTTTTGTTACTACTTTTGGTTGAAGTCTTTCCATTTAATTTGATTCGAATGCTGATGATGAGAGGTTACTCCTTGAAACACGTGTACAGCATAACGAAATTTACTGTTTATTATGCAACTTCGGTATTTTAATATTTTGGCATCGTCTTTGGATTATTTTTTTTTAGACTGATGGTTCGGTTCTCATTTACCTCAAAACTTTTTCAAGGTAAAATTGGAACGAATTTACCTAGATTTCGTGTCATAAAATCATTTTTTTCAAAATCACATTAAAATTGAGGATGTATCGGTGAAAGACAAACATCTAAACATTAACTATAAGTGGTATGTCAATGATATTTTGTAAACAGGTTAGTCTTGACTAGTATATGACAGTCTGTTATATGGCTTTTGTTTTTGACATTAATTTTACGGTTCAGTGCCCAGGCCAAGTCCTCTTTTGCTTTAGTCTGTTTCTCACTAACTACGAGTGATAAGTCATTGATATTAGGTATATAACTTGATCTTTGTTAGTACATGTCAGTCTGCCATATAGCTTTTGACCTTGACCTCAATTTCATGGACGAGTTATCACGGTAAGTTGTTTTGCTTTAGTCTGTTTCTCAATAACAACAAGTGATGAGTCAATTATATTTAGTATATAGCTTGATCTTGGTTAGTACCCCAGGTTAATTTCTTTTGTTTTAGTCTCATTCTCATAAACTACAAGTGATGTCAATGATGTTTGTTTGATATTATTGCTCGATCTTGGTTAGTACAAATGTACATATAAATCTGCCATATGGCTAAAGTTCTTGATATTAAATTTGGATTTCTACATCTATGCATGTTTCACAGTTGGAAACAATCATAGCTAACATTTTGCTTATATCATATCTTGAATTTCATTTATTTACTTATTATGTTTTTTTTTGTTTTCTTTTTTAATCACTCATGTTTATATTTGCATAAGTTGAGATTACACATTTGTGTGTACTTTTTTTATTTGAAGTAGCCTTGCATTGTAAATATCGACATCAGTTTAATTAATTATTGTAACTGTACATAAAAAAATTGAAACTTTTGTTGATTACTAGAAAAAAAGACCCTTTAATTATATAGATATTTATAGTATATATACGCTTTATACTTTATAAATCAGTCTTATAGTTGCTAATTAACCCTCTTAGTAACCAGAATTCTTCTTTCTTTTGGCATATAAATTCATATACAATATTTGAGCCGATTGGAAAAAATCAAAACAATTCTAAATGAAATTCCATATATGTCTTTTTACTATTTGTTACCTAGTTATACTAGTACTTCTGGCTCATTATACTCATGATTTGTTTGAAGAATGCTTTAATATGCTGGGGGGATGGAAATATTTTTATATGAAACTGGAATTGGTACATTTACATTGTTGTTTATAAGTTATCTTATTTCAGAAATGAAAAGGGCGGAGAACTACTTGAAGCTTAATCCGCACTCAGTCAATGAGAAGGATACAAATTTTATAAAGATAATATTGGTTTATATGTATATAGTACTTTATGAAACAAACCTTTTGAAATGTCAACTATAACAATAGGTTCAATTAACTGTAGGGGATTGGCAGATCCTGTCAAGCGAAATGATGTTTTTTCAAAATGCAAAGATATATATGATATTACTGTGCTAGTGGATGCACATTCTTCTGTTGAAAATGAGAAGAAATGGCATCACGAGTGGGGATATACAACCAAATTTAGCTCTTGCTCCAGCAGAAGCAGAGGAGTAGCCATTCTTTTTAAAAATTCTTTTGCGTTTAAAATCAATCGTGAATTTATAGACATGCATGGACATTTTATAATTTTAGATATTACTTTGCAGGATCACAGATTAACATTAGTGGCTTTATATGGTCCAAATGAAGATAGACCAGATTTTTTTAAAAAAATAGAGGATAAGATAAATTATTTGGATAATACTTCTCTCATATTAGTTGGTGACTGGAATGTCGTCCAAAATTATGAAATTGATACTATCAATTATTCAATGAAAAATAATCCAAAGTCACAATTGAAAATTTTAGAGATGAAGGAAACCCTGGATTTGACCGATATTTGGAGAGAGAAGTACCAAAATATTAGACGCTTTACTTGGCGAGGTCCAAATAGAAAACAAAGCCGATTGGATTATTTTTTGGTCTCATCAGACATCGAGTCATGTGTATTATCGACAAATATTGGAGTTAGTTATAGGTCAGATCATTCACCAGTTAGTTGAAAACTTCAATTTATAAATAGTAGTAGAGGCCCAGGGACTTGGAAATTTAACAATAGTTTACTACATGATGTGGATTTTGTTAATAAGATTAAAGAGGTGATAAAAGACGTAATTTTAGAATATGAAGTGGATTATAATATAAATTTTGATGATCCTGAAAACGAGTATTATGTTGATAGCCATCTATTGTGGGAGACAATGAAAATGAAAATAAGGGGGGCATCTATATAATATAGTTCCTGGCTTAAAAAACAAAAGGATACACAAGAAAAGGAACTATTTGTAAAATTATCTTTACTGAATGAAACTATGGCTGAAAATATATGTAGTATGGATAAAACTGCTGAATTATTGGAAGAAATTGACCGAATAGAAAAGAAAATTAAAATAATTAGAGAAGAAAAAATAAATGGAATTATTACTACTGCAAAAGCAAAATGGCATGCCGAAGGTGAAAGAAGCTTTTGGTATTTTTGTAATTGGAGAAAAAACATTATACTGAAAAAATTATTTCGAAATTGATTGATGAAAATGGTAGAGAAATAACTGATCCAAATAAGAAAAAGAAGGGAAAATTTATTCTGGATGAACAAAAGAAATTTTATAAAAAGTTGTACACTAGTTCGTCTCCGAAACTGGAAGATGTGCATCATTCTTTGTTTTTTGATAATGACAACCCTTACATTGTGAAACCCTCAGATGAGGAGATAACGTCATGTGAAGGGAAAATAACAATGCAGGAGTGTCATCAAGCTTTAAAAATATGAAAAATTTCAAATCTCCTGGAATAGATGGCTTCACATCAGAGTTTTATAAATTTTTCTGGAATGATATAAAGTATTTTTGTTGAATAGTCTAAATGAAAGTTTGGACAAGGGTAAATTTTCAATTAGCCAACGTCAAGGCATGATAACATGTTTACCAAAAGAGGGGAAGGATAAAAAATTCATGAAGAACTGGCGTCCAATAACACTTCCATGTGTTGATGTTAAATTAGCATCATCATGTATAG
>MJUU01056908.1:16230-41487 GCA_002080025.1 Modiolus philippinarum | reverse complement strand
GAAACAGAACTTTGTACTTTTTGTTTTGAAACACCAGAGACATTAATTAATTTATTTTGGGAATGTTATCATTCAAAGAATTTCTGGTTGTCCATTTGTAGCTTTTTTGAAAATCATAATTTGACTATAGATGTTAATGTTTCAAACATAATTTTTGGAATGGCTGCAAATGGAGAACAGAGCAACACTGTGCAAAATGTTCTTCTTATCTTAAAATATTATATTTATGTGTGTAGATGCAAGAACTCTATATCTCACATTGTGGGGGGGTGTAGAGTTTTTGAAATACTATATGCATATAGAAAAATTTTCAGGAGTATACTTGACACAATCACAAAGAGATTTTATACGTAAAAAGTGGTTACCACTTGAAGCTCTTCTCAGTGGCTGAGTGCGAATGTTTTTGTTATACTAATAATATAAACTACAGTTTCTCATGCTTTCTCACTTCTGTTATGAAATATATGTTACTATATGTTTGGTGTGTTAATTGTATCCGTATATGTTTTATTTTGTCATGTTTGTCTTCATTATTGTGTTTATGTACATCATGTAAGTACCAATTGCAAAAAATAAAGAATTACAAAAAAACATCTAAATAGTGGAAACTGGCTTTAAATGACTTGACAAGTTTGTAACTAGACTTTGTATACCTGGGTCCATATATATAAAAAATGAATAAGCTAAATTTACACAATAAGACACTGTTTGAATACTTGTCCTCCAAATTTGACAAATGTTGCCAGTCACAAATCTTGCATCATCCTCTTCATATTCTTGTTTTCATCATTGTAAAGAAGTAGGAGCCTTGGGTGATTTTCAAAATATGTTCTTTGGTACTTGTACTTCCTTGGAGTAAACTTGATATATGCCATACTTGTATTTTGTCTGGCATATAAGCAGTAAATAACATGGCTATAAATAGCATTTTATCTTTTTAAGCCATTTTACAGTGTGTGGGGAAAGGGTACTACTCGATGAACATCGAGAACCAAAGCCATTTTTTTTTGCGAGTGTATTAACATTTGCCCTTCAAAATGCCAGTTAGTATAGTATGGTGATATACCAAAGACCTACAAAAATTGTTCAAATCTGTCAAAAGTGCGTTGAAATGGCAAGTTTAGTGGCTGAATCTTTCATCTAAAAGTATAAAATGCATTTTTATTAATTTTCTTTTGAAACTGTGTATCACAGATGACCTGCTAAAACATTTTGGAGAAGATATTATGCTTTCACAGAACTGGTAGGCTGAAGGAAATAAATTCACGCGTAAGCGGTCGTATCTCTTTTACCGAAAAAAAAAGAGAACTACAAACGTCGTTAACTCATTCTGAGGAAGACCTTCATATTATATACCAAAATGAACTTATAATTAGAGACCAATGAAGCACCACTATGAACCTCATTGTTGGATTCGTACCTCTATATTGTTCACTATAGCTTCTGAAAGTAAAACGTGACGACAAATTTGATGATTTCAACTTTCCAATAGTGGGATTCCCTTTTTGCAAATTCCCCCACAGTAATATTCCGATATCGCCGGCATTTTTTATTTCCCAACTCATTCGACCTATTCGTGTTTGTCAAATGTCCGTGATTTCGTAAACAAAGCTGAAAAGCTTATACACCACAGGTTATGTTAAACCAGTGACGCAACTTCCATTACGGTTTCAAGGTCATCAAGTCGTTACACTCTTTTCCCATATTTAAAAATTGTGAATATAATTTAAAAGTCGATTCAGTGTTTATTATTAAACCGAAAAACTTCGTTTTTGACGAACGAACACCGGACGTTTTATTGGCAGTGTGACAAGTGTAAGCCAAGAAAAATATCGTGATTACTGATCACTATTAATGATTACCCAATGATATCTCTATTTTTGGGGGAAGGTAACGACGCTACTGCTTCATTTTTTTTCGTTCTTGTTCGTGTTCGTCCTTGTTCTAGCTTTTTATTCTGTCTAAATTTGAGTGGCTTCTTTCTTACAATGAGTTTTAGATTATTGATTGAGATTTTCCCTCTTCCTATTTGTTTCGGTAGTGATCTTTGGTTGGTAGTCTTTTGTTTGCAAGCGTAACCAATACATTCCTACATATCCAATACACCAAAATTGTAACTCAAAAGCTGTAAAATATTGTTAATGAGATGTCCTCCTTAAACACTAGAAAACTCTAATGGATTTTCAGCATTAGCATAAGCTCTTAATTTGTTTTGTTTCGAGTTAGAAAATGACAATAACCAATCAGTATCCTAACAGATCTTTCAAAACATATGCCTCATTGACCGTGTGACGGGTGCTGTATACAGAGCAGGACATGCTTACCCTTCCGGAGCACCTGATGTCACTCTCAGTATTACTGGAGTTCACACTGTGAGTGCCTTTGTTTTGATTGTTGTTATTTCTGTTTATGTGCTTTGTATCTGTCTAACGTCATTGTTTTTTGTGTCTAACGTCATTGTTTTCTGTGTTCTTTTTTGGGGCCTGTCTTTGGACTTCGATTTTTGTAAATTTCATTCCTTTTTCCTTCGGTGTCCTACTGCCGATGTTTCTATGTATTTACCCACATCTTTTATACCGGATATGGGTTATATGCATTGGAATAATAGGACAATAAACTTTAGTAGATATAAATCATGTACTGAATATAAGCTAGTTATCTTGGTCTGACTGTTCTGTAGATCATTTGAAATTACATTTAATTTATCACAGTTTAAGGGAAATGTTAAGTACTTTTATTCACAAAATAATTGAAATTGTAACGCCTTCAGTTTATATTTTGTTTTACTTTTAATTCTAGAATTCATTTTTTAGTGCTTCGGTTTTCGTTTCCGATATATTCAAGACATTTCTGAACGCAAAAAAAAACAAATGATATACAGACATAAACCTTTCTAAATAGCCCAATTTACGCAGATATTTCTCAAGGAAATGATACAATCACCAAACAGAACACATCCATATAAATAAGACATATTAACAAGGTGACCATACCTGGGTTGTAGTTGACCATTTGCTTGCAATATTGGGAGAAAATGAAAGATGACACAGTGGGATTGTTTTGATAGAAAGATGATTTTGGTCTGTTCGAGATGTCTTACCCGATCCGAAAACAATTTTCTATATTTTAAGTATGCCTTCAAGCCATTTTCTCAAAAAACGGTCTTTGATGCTTTATAGTTGAAATATGTATTATAGCGTGGTGAAAATGAGAAAAAAAACTGAAGAAATGTCTCTATTGGACTTCCTCTTCAAATATTGACCAAAGGAAAATGGTTTCTAGTCATATTTTTCTAAGAGTGTAGTAAAAAATTAAATGAACTGTCTTTCCTAGATTGAAAGCCATCACACTGCAAAGTGACATGTATTTGTTTCACTTATTTCGTTGACATTGGACTATATATTATCTATTTTAAATTATGCATTTTAATTGTGTGTGTCGAAATTGTTCAAATTCCAAGCAAAGTATTGAGTGTTCTATTTATTAATTTACGAGAACACCAGACAAGTAATGATAATGAAGAAATTAACTTTCGTGACACGTCAGCACAAAGACGTCATATAAATTGCTTCAGTCGTAAGATGAACCCTTATTCAGGAAATCGAGCCATGAAATTTATTATTGTGATGTGTTTGCGGTCAAACGAAATCATATTTAGGAGTATATTGCGTGCTGTCAAAGTCTTTCTAGTGGCAAGCCAAATAAAACTCTAATTAATTTGTTTACATCCAAACACAGAGATAACAATCACACTAAACAAAATAATACCCTTTATTGAAAATAACAGGAAATCCGATAACCACTCACTTCCGTACCTTTTACGGCAACCAGTAGCCTACTAATGTCCAGTGAAGCATTCTATACAACATAGAAAATGGATGAAATAGTTGTTTGATTAAATATAGTCTTTCCTCAAATGTCCAAGAACTGAACTTAATAAAGCAAACAATGATACTTCCTTTTTCTACAACAAGGTTATAGATTTCATGAATTTTTAAACACATTTAATAAGTTTCATAGAAGTTATGAAAATGTTATATCTAAGTATATCAAAAACAGCTTATTACATAGTATTTCTCTCCCTCATTGTTACGGAAATGTTAAAAATGTCAAAAACTGAAGAAAAATCAAGAAGAACTTGGACGTAACATTCATTACCCAATAAGGAATATTTACAGGATGTTCTTCATGATTCCGGTAAAATACCATTGGGATCAAATGCCCTTAAGCTGTTACAGTTATACTGTCCTCTCACTGATACTGCCGATGTCAACTGAAATCCATAATGATTCTTTACAAAATTCTTCGGTTAGTTTTGCATTTGATTTTTGGATTTTTCTTTCGATTTGTCTGATTCTTTCCTTCTGAAGATTGAAGTCTTGGAGGTAGTAGTCGACCTGTGTTAGGTTTCATTTGTATGTTAATTCTACCATAGGGAAACGGGATAGAGAAAGGGGAAGTTTAGGTTCCCGTAATCCGGTTTATCCCTACCGCTAGCTTTTGCTAGTGTCGGTATCCGGAGTTCCTATCATTGTCTACGTTTGTCTTTTTATTGGTTTTTTTCTGCAGTTCATTAGCAGATTGTGGCAGGTGATTGTTATTGTGTTTCCTGTTATCTTCTCTACATTAATAATGTCGTAATCGTTACCTCATGGTCAAGGAGTGTTTATTTAGGGGAAGTGCGAGACAGGAGAATCTCAGACACCCAAGGGTAAGATTTCCAGTCTCGGACGAAGCTTGCTGAGTCCGAGATGATTGAAATCTTACCCGAGGGTGTCTGAGATTCTCTTGTCTCGCACTTCCACTGGTGTTTGATTTTATTTCTCACTGTATTCACCCTAAAATATACTAAAATCCACAAAAAAATGTCGCACCTTTTTCGTCTGTTTACACAAGGAGTTATGTCCCTTTTTGTAACGTCATAAAATCAGGAATGTATACCCGAGCGCGCCATATTTTAAAACACGATTTTTCCTGTAAAATTTTACTTTAAATGATATAAAGATTCTATAATACATAAATTTAATCCACTACTGATCACTAATGAGGACAGATGTAGACTACAGACCCTAAATGTGCAAACACAATATTTGCAAGTAAACTGCACGTGATTTTTTTGTCTTACACTAGTGTAAGATAAGGATATCTGACACCGCTAAAAATAGGAACTGCTTTTTCTCAAAAGTGAGAAAAAGTAGTTCCAAAAGCAACGGAAAAACGGTAAATAGCAATGTTACTGATTTGGTACAGGCATTTCAAAAGAAATGGTGGCTTAAGCTGGTTTTACTTCGCGCCACCCCTTCCCCAATTTTCAATAGTAATTCCTATTGAAAGGTGGTAAACAGATCAATTTTCATCCCAGTACTAAGTAGAAATGGAATCTTTCTCAGACTGAAACTTCAAATTATTTTACAAGAAACTGAAATAACGATCGCATGAGACGGATTTTTTTGAAGCCCTGATTAACAAGGCGGTACCGAAGATAACTTTCCAAATGAAAGTTCGAATACTTAATGTTAGTTCTCGCGTAACGTATCCATTCTGAATTGAATTTAGAGGAAACCTTTCGCATACATTGTTAAACAGGAAGTTCTTTAAGCTTCTAATTAAGAGACTTTTTTGTTACGTACGAGAGCGACGAAAGGTAACATCATCTTTCTAATCATGCATCTATCATCCGTTATGTGCGAAACAAATGTTCAAAGTTAAATCATAGCTGAGATGAAACGATTTAATGCTAGTTTGGACAAGTTGGTCGCAAGTTGAGAGACTGTTAAAAAGTCAGGTGAAAACAATTTTAGGAAATCTGTTATTTCATTTTGCCATTTACTTCAACTAATGTTAAACAAAGGAAGTGAGAACCCATCTGTAAGTCTATAACATATAATTCAAGGATAATGGCAACACCGGAAAAAACAAAAGTTAAAAATGGATAACAGGAAACACCTACAATGGCTGAAAATTATAATTACATGCAACAATTTGAAAGGAAACTACACAAGAAAAACACGTATAAGACAAAAGACAAACGTAGACAACGATAGGAACTCGGGACAGTCGGACTTGGTACCGGCACTAGCAAAAGCCAGTGGTAGGGTTAAACCGGTTTATGGGTACCCAAACCTCCCCTTTATCTGTCCCGTTTCCCTACAGTATAAAAACATATGAATAAAACCCAAAAGACATAACACGAGCACGACAGAGAAAAGAAAAATGAAGACACACAAACAAACAAAGATTAACAACACGGACCCAATAAAAAACCATGGGTGAGATCAGGTGTACCGGTAAGCATCTCCTGCTTCTTATAAGACACCCGCAGTGTTGGACATGTCAACTCCAGTAGTTAAGTATTATTCCGGTAGAAGAAAACAAACCTTAGTCGTAAAAAAAGATCTCTTAACATCTCGGAAACATAAATCTCATAGCGGTCCATAAGATCATGATGTCGACGGTAAAACTTATGTTGTTATGGGTAACATATCCTTGCTTTAGTAGCACATTTGTAAGCAACAACAAATCAAACATGTAGGGGAAATATCTTTTTTTTAAATTGCTATATTTTTATACAAATTTATTATGAAAAGTAGTAATTTTTAACAAAAATGTAGAATTTTTCATGCTCCTAAAAGTATTCGGGAAAAGACGCCTTAAAATTGTCTTACATTTAGTTGACAAAATAGTATCAAGGATTTCGCTATTCTACTTTTTTGTTCTCTTCCCTTCATGCGCAAAGCATTAACTTTAAAACTTTAATAACAAACAAGTACTTTGGATCAAACATATTGTATAAAAATATATTTTATTAAAACACAACCTGCATAGTAAATATAACATAATTCTAAACAAAACTATAATTGCTATCTTAGCACTAAAATATGAAATAAAAAAGATATTATTAAAAATGGATATGTACAATATATTTTTAATGTTCGACTACTTCCATTACTTGTCTTTGATGAAACTTTTAATTTGTCTGAAAAATATAAATAAACATGTGAGATACAAGCAATAAGAAAATGCTTTAAATAGATAATACCTAGATACAACAATTTCTAATACGTTAAATTGAAAACAATATGAGTTGAAGCTTTTTTCCTTTTTGTCATTTTTGAAGTCCGAAGTTGTGTTCAGTCATGTTTGGTAGGGAACGTCAACTGCTGCATTACGGTGTAAGTATACTTACATTTGTAATATGAAGGTTATAAAGAAAATTTTGATCGAAGATCCCAGTTTCATAAAATTTATAAATGTTTTAGTTAAATATCTTGTACAAGCCTTTGACATCCATCGAAGAAATAAGGAAACGGGAAAAAACAACATAATAAAAATAGTTAAGAAAGATTGCCATTTTCTATTTTTTTTGACAAAATTATTACCCTTTTAATTTAAGAGTAAGTTTTTAAGATAAATCCACATGAAAATAGGGGTAATAACAATATTACCAAACAGAGTGGTCAAGAGTCGAACTCCATGAGACAAAAAGACATCAACGGAAACCAATGGCAAAATTGTCGACTGCAATGGTCCTGGCTTTATACAGGCATTTGAAAAGAAATGTTGTGTTAAACCGATTTTTATGTCTAGCCCAACCTCCCTTCCATTGCGGTAGTGTCCGGTAGCAACTCAACAGCAATTGTCACTGAAAGGTCGTAGACACTTAAAAGAAATGATTATCCCAGTATTCAGTAAAGAAAGAAAGAGAGAAAGAATCTTAAATCAGAGTTCGGACCGAAACTTCAAATTTTTTCCACAAGGGACTGATATCTATTGAAGAACATTTTGTACGGAATATTTTAAGCCTTGATTAATGAGACGGTTACGGAGATAAATATGTCTAATGAGAAAGTCTGTATAATGTGTGCTAGCTCTTGCATAACGAATCAGCTGTGAAACATACACATAAAATGACAAGTAAGAAATGCCCTTAGCGATCTTGGCAAGGTCGTAGAGACTTTGAAACAGTATTTTTACGGTCAGCGCCCTAAGATTCTCATTGTGACGGTGGTTGAATAAGACGAATGTCGGTGTTTTCTATGATATGACACGAAGCTGTAGTGACAATAAGTTATGTCTCCTCAATATCCTCAATATGAAAAATGATAAGAAAAATAAAAAAATAAATTTTGTTGAATGCAGATGAACAACATAAAAGTTAAATTATGATGAACGACAAGCTGTCAAGTTCCTGGGTTATACTCGAATTATCTGCAGTTAGAATATCGTGTGGTGAAAATATACTTTTACGTCACCTTTTGCTTAAGTATGATTGTAGTGTTTTGGGGCAAAAATGTGTCGCATTACAATTAGTTCAATGTACAGTAACAAATGTTTTACCGGATTGTGTTTTTAGAATAATATAAAATTGCAGAGACGATATATATTATAAATTACAATGACTATATTTATTGATGTAAAGCAAAAAGTGTGAATTTAAAAGACATTGTAACATGCCCTTCAGTTGTACTGTACAGTACAAGGATTATAAAGCTGCTTTCTTTATATCCTTGTTTATTAAACGATGCTTTACCATTTGTTATTTCTGCATTAAGCAAACTTGCTAAATACAGAGAAAAAAAATATGTACCTGTTTTATCTGTTCCACGCTTTGAATTAGATGAAGACTTTTCTGGAAAGACATGAATACAGCATTGACATTAGAAATACTTAAGGCAAAAACGAACACATTATTCACTTTTGACAATTAAACCGCTGAGGTGGTCGAAATAAGTAGGTTGAAAATTAACTGCAAAATTTTATAGCTTCATACATTGTGTTGATATCGTTAATGCAAATTAAAATGCACCTGAGCTAGAGGTAGATGAATTTTCTGCATCATTCCTGATTATATCATTATGTAATAGGAGACTAATGCATTGATTGATCACAAAATAAATGTGAAACTTCAACGCTGCAACGTTTCAAAATTATTGTAAATTTATTACCAATTAAGCAACAATAATATCGTTTACAGCATTGCATTTGTGTAGGATTGTCTTATATAGAATAAATGTTTTCCTGTAGAAATAAAAAACAAGTTCATTCAACGTGGGCTTTACAGTACCAGTTTAACAATTGTAATATCAAAAAGAACTGTATATGACATCACCTAGTGACTTGACTTCCATTTCATTTCTTTCAAAATTGAACATGCAAACCTTGTCGAGTCACGTGCTGTCCTTTTCTCATGCGATCACATGATCAACTACTGTTTTTCCTTTCTTAATGTATACCGATGAAGCACGACAATAAAAGTTTTGTTACATTGCTTGGTTTTACCATGTATTTATTAAGACTGTCTCATGTGCATTTACTCAATTTCCTTTCATTGCTGATGTTAACCGATAGATGAAATTGTTTAAAACGTGTCCTTCTACTATTCAAACCGCCAAGCAATGCATAGGTAATATCAGTAAAACATATCGTGTAAATTTCTTTCCAATCCAAAATAGTCATTTACGGTAGAAAGACACTGCAACGCCAAGCAATTCAGTCGTGCATTAGAAAAATAAAGAGTCGGATACAAGGTAGGTTAAATTTTCGGGCCGGAACAGTAATTTGACAGCTTTCCTTTGTGACATTATAATTGAATGACACAGATTTCGTTTACTTTGCCGAGAATTAACTTCCTTTTCCGTTAATAATGTTTAATCCGGAATCTCTTTAAAGCATGGAGGCATATTCATTTTTTATGGTAACCTATATAATACATCATATACTATCTTTTAAAAAAATAATATGAAATTCTCACAGAAAAAGGGTTCATTTCTATTCAGCTAAAAATTGCCTTTCCATATTTTCTCCGTGCATTCTACGTAATTTTGTTGAAAATGGCTAAAATGCGCAAATTTTGATCTCAATTCTAGAAAAAGCAAACATTATGACCCATACTTTTTAAAACAGATTTCGGGTAAGTAATATTGGTTCTTCAAATGTGCCAACTTACAACAAAATCTCAAAGATGTGACAATTAGTGTTTATCTACCTTAAACCTAAAACTCTTTAAAATGTTTGTTTTAGTAATAAAATGGCTTATGTGCGTAAACTTAATTAGTGTTACCCATATAATTTAGTTGATAAGTTTTTGTTGCTATGACACAACGGGTGTGATAGCAACCATATTTACTTGAACTTGTCATAAAGCGATAAAAATTGTATTCAACCACAGTCATTAAATCAACTTATAATATTTCGTATATATCTGATCCAAAAAGTGATTGTGCATATTATATTACGGATGAGTTACTGATACGATTCCCATTACATAAAATTTGCCCGTGTAGAGGGAAACACAATAATCAACGAATACGTAAACCTACTCGAAAGCTATCTTGTACCTATTTAAAAAGTCTCGTATTGAGTTAATCCTAATTAAAACAACCAATTAAACATAAGAAAACTGTGAGTTATCAGATATGTATTTATGTCGTTGCTTTCAAACTTACCCCCATTTAAAACAAATATATTCTGCCTCCTCATTTGTTTTGAGGTAGTGCTACAAATATATTCTCCCGTGTCTTCTTTTGTTGCATGTTTTAATGATAGTGTACTTTGTACACGTGTGTCTGAAAATTGTTTTGTAATATTAAATCGTTCATTCCTTTCGTTGACTTTTAGACCATCTATATACCAATCAATTTCAAATGTATCTTGGTCATAACCTTCTGTAGAAACATTACATGAAACATATAATTCATTTCCAACATCAACAGATACAGGTCCAAAAATAATGTCATCTACTAAAAGAAATAAAAATAAAATGCATTCAAAAAATTACACATTCTCAACAAATGATAATAACATAAGTACCTACTCTGAAACTAAAATACAACATAAAACATTTACAAATGTTGACAACAATTTATCATATTTTTGCGAAATATCCAATATAGTGGACATAAGCATTTAATTCACATAATAAATGAATCCGGAAATGGATATTGTGCATTTACACTTTATCCATTTGATTCCATCAGGTGTTACAATAAATAGCTTTAATCAGTGTAAAAGTACTTCACTTGATTTGTTAGTTTACTAAAAAAACATGCTGCTTCTTGTGATTAATATGCTAAATAAACAATGATCCTATTCGAAATGTTTTATAAACTTATGACACAAAATTTAGGGCTACGATAATCAATTAGAGATACCTAAATTAGCTTTCCACCAACTATACAACTACATACTTTTTTCAGTATTGGTTAATAGTATGACAGACAAGATTTCATTAGATTACATATTGTCATCTTTACAATGCTTGTTAGCATGTTCAGCCATGCTGTTAAAAATTTTTAAAAAAATCATTAATGTAGATTCTCATATGTCTACATAAGATGAAACATATCGTGGCTAGGAATGTAATGTTCCAGTCAGTGTTCAACACTTTACAAATTTGATCATAAACAAGATGTTTCATATATTTCGTTTTATACACAACTTTTTCACAAATCATCTTTATAGCAGATTAATTTTGTGTCTCCCAAAGTAGGGTAAGACGGACACATAGGGTACACTCTGTCGTCATGAATATGTCCAAATGCCTCCAAAATTATAGCTCTATTTCATTCTTTTAGTATTTTAGTACTAAACATGCTGGTACTTTTTTAAAATATAATACTTTAGAATATTGTACCATGTATTATTTTTCTCTTAGTTTTAATACATTGGAAACATTAGATTTCTGAAAGAAATATAACTATTTGACATAGGTATTTTAAGTATTAAAGGTCATTGAAATTTTCCCCATTAAAATCGATACGATGAACCAAAAACGATTATTATATATGCAAAGGATGTTTTGTTGTTTTGTAGCGTTTAGAACATTTAACCTTAGTATATATGTTCCAGACCATACGCGTATTTGGACCGAACGCGTACGGTCCGGACCGTATGCGTATACTCATATGGTCCGACCGTACGCGTATGGTCGGACCATACGCGTACGGTCGGACCGTATGAGTATACGTGTACGGTCTTCTACGAGCTGGACCATACGCGTACATTTAGACCGTATGAGTACAAAGGGAAAGAAAGACACTACATTCGCTATTCAAACAAAGAAGTAAGTTACAGTGAAAACCGATAGCACTAACTATCACTGAAAACCGTATAAATTATTAGGTCTTTATAAAAATAATAAATTACATATATAACTGAAATGAAATTAAAGAAGAAGCGAAATAAAAAAAAATATTTTCACTTTTTCACACAAATTTTAAAGGTAATACATAAACTTCAGTTTTACATTAAAAAAGTTTTGAAAGTGGACAGGAGGTATTCCTTTTTGGAACACTGTGCAATTTCTGCTGTTATATTTATTCAGCCGTCCCTCGCGAGATTTTGGATTTGCACCCTTTTGGGGTTAATGGAAAAAATGTGTTCCTTATGGGTGGCATTCCATGATTTTTTTCCCAGGATTTTTACACAAAAAGATCAGATATTTTATTTCAATTAACATTCCATTTATTGTTTAGGAAGCACTATGTTTTTTTATTATTTTATCTCAAATAACGTTCATTTAGTAACATAATTTTAGAAAATCTTATTTATTTCTAAGCATAAGACCTTAATTCATTAAATAATATTGTATATTTTATATCAATTTATTGATATATTATCCAAGAGCACGCAAGACTTTGAAATAGCCAGACCGTACGCGTACGGTCGGACCATACGCGTACGGTCCGACCGTATGGGTATTTCGAAAAAAATACTCGTATGGTCTGGACCGTACGCGTGCGGTCCAAATACGCGTATGGTCTGGAACATATACAAATGAACATGTATTTAACAAGAATGAAAATGAAGAGCATTATTATTTCCTCATATCGAAAAACAAAGCGAGATGCAAAAAGATAACAAGTGTTTGGTTTGCATAGATTCAGAATATACTGAAATTGATAAAAGGGGCTCAGAGATATTTCCAATTTGAAAACATTTTCCTATCAGTTTTTAAATATCTTTGAGTATATGGTCTTCCAAACATTTAGATTTTATCTGCACTGAAGAGACATAAATTGTCGAAATGCGCATATGCAGAAAGTAAATTCACAGTAACCTCGGTATTTAGTTATTTCAAACCATTTTTTGATTATGGTTTCCATAATATTTGATTCAAGGGCTGCTGGTAAGAGGTTACTCCTTGAAACACGTGTGCAGCACAAAAACAAGAGGTTACTCCTTGAAACACGTGTGCAACACAAATACATTTAAAGTAAATAATGCAACTTGGGTATTTTAATTTCAGGGACAAGCTAGGACGAAATTATATATTTATCAGTATTAAGATTCAATACGTTCCCGGTTTAGACAGCTATCGCTGTACAAGGACAATACGGATATTTCTAAAATTTTGAATGCAATAATAGTAGTTTAGCGAGAAAAAAAAACCAATCAGTTTTGTAATGTCTATTCTGATTCACAAAAACATTGACAATAAGACAACAACGGGATCGATACATTACAAAATTATACAATATAACATACTGTTTTATATACAAAAGTATAAGAAATGCATTCCAACATATAATGCTTAGAATAGACCATATTGCAAGCATATAAATCTAGTTAATTTTAAATGCGGTAATTCATAAAGTATTTGAGCTTGCACAACCTTATTTTGATAGATTAGTACAAGATGAATTGCTAGTTTGTTCTTTATCAGGTTTCACACGTTTTTGGTATATGGCTTTCCAAATGTTTTGATTTGATCTGCACTGAAGATACAAGTCGTCGAAATGCGCATATGTGGAAATATACAATGTATTGACAGTTACTTCGGTATTTTGTTATTTCCTAAAGGATCCTATGACTTCATTTTCTTGCATAGCTCTGTCCTTATCTGATTTTGGCTTTCCTTTTTATGTCTTGTTGGTAAATTGTTCTCTATCAGTTTAACTTATATTTCGGATTTTGAATTTCCAAATGGTTGATTTGATCTGCATTAAAGAGTCATAAGTTGTCGAAATGCAGAAACGATATTCACAGTAACTTCGGTATAACAAAAATAGGATAACAGCAAATACCTACAATGGCCAGGAACTACAATCACATGCCACAATTTACAAGCAAACTGCACCAGAAAAACAATAATGAAAACAAAAGACAAACATAAATAACGATAGGAACTCGGGTTAGCCGGACTTGCTACCGGCACTAGCAAAAGCCAGTGGTAGGGTTAAACCGGTTTATGGGTACCCAAACCTCCCCTTTCGGTATATTGTTATTTATCAATATAATTAAAGCATATTGCAAAACATTGCAGTAAATTATGAAATTATAGTAGCCATTTCTTTTTAATTTATCCACGAAGAAAAATGCATATTATTGCATCCAATGAAGGATAACTCTCCTGGTAGTCGTTGGAATACAATGACACTAAAATGCTCAATATGTGTGCAGTTTGTGCCATAAACATTATAATAAGTTGTAAATATTAGTTAAAAGATACCAAACTTCGGACTACACTTCTATCAATGTCCTGCAGAAATATAATTATTTCATGTTTTATATATTATACTAAGAAACGCTATCGTGCGTTCTTGCTAATTTTTTATTTTTTATATGTGTGTGTATTTTTGTCACATCTAAAAATCATGTAAAACAATGATTGATGATTCGGTTCTTCTCACTTTCTTCCCTTTTTCTTCAGTATTCGTCTGCTGATGTAATGCCAACTAAAATGTATGCCTGTTATCAAGATGTAGTTAGAGTTACAATTCCGGCCAAGACAACATTCCCAGTTTTATTAAAGATGAAAGTAAATCAGAGGTACTATTATTTGAGTAAAGTTATATAAAATGTCACTAACATCTCACAACATGCACCAGAATATACGATAAGATTAAACACAGAACATGCATATATAGTCTGACAGCGTTATGCAAATATTAAAAAGAACATGCTTTTCTTTTCAATGGTTTCTCATTAGAAATTCAAGAATACAGTTTTTCTTACTTTTTGTCATTATAAAATACGGATGTAGGTGAAATAATTCAAAAAAATGTCAAAAATCAAGTAATAATGGAATACAACCAATAATACAGATGGCCGTAAATTATTGGTTCTAGTGCAAATTTCTGGTGTTTACCGAAGTCTACCGCGTTGTACATTTACGGCATTTGTCATTTGCGGACACCTTAAACAATAAATGCAACAATACAAACACGGCATTAATATATATAGTTAAGATACTACAATACAAATATGGCGTAAATCTATGTAGTAAAGATACTAACTCACCATCCTTCTTTGAGTTAATTTGAGTTGTAGTTGTAAGTGGATCTGAAAGACAAATGTTTGTAAACGACATAAAACTATGTTTAGATATACAATATACATATGGAATGTAGCATCAAGTAATCCCGTTTGGGCGACCTTGGTGCCTTACGCCGTGATAAAGTTCGTATCAAAAACACAATGTCGTTTATTTCTTTCATCCGTTATTTATAAAATGATAAATAAAACTCTATGATAAATTGAAATAAATTGAAAAAAGTTAATCTATTGTTTATGGCAATAATTATTCAGCATACTACGCGTATTAACATGACAAATAGTACCAAAACATGACGTCAGCATAACAATGCGCGTAATGCCTTCACCGTAACCAAATAATTTCCAATAATTTCTTGATATTGGTCAGTTCAGTGATACTGAGATTATCAGTCCCTGCAGATCAAAGGAATTTCATACCAATTACCGGTAACTTGTTTCATATACATCGGCAAACGAATACCGAAGCAAGAACGAGGAAGGGGGAAATTCTAATATCATAAATCCAAAATCACGGCAATTCACAGCAACAAGAATTGAGACAGTATGACAAAGACAAAACAAATAAACAAAAATGAATAAGAACACCACAAAACTAAAGCACTAGCAGCGTGAACCCCTATGTTTTGTTCATATAGTTAGTGTGATTCATTGCTTATCCTTAACTTATACCACGATGCCATTAAATGTAATCAGATATCCTGCATGAAATCTGCTTTTCACAATCCAAGGTCAAATTCTAGAAAAATCCGTATCTAGATTATTAAAAGAAATCAATTTAACATCGACCATAGTTAAGTAAAACCCAATCGGGCTAACACCCTGTGGGGTTAACTAATACATAATAATCTGATGTTAATTTTGTTATGCCGGATACATGTAGTTTAATTAATGCAATGTTTTTGTTTTTGTTTTCTTTTTTTCACAGCCAACTCTTGTTGAGAAAAAAAAATCAAAGCACCCAATGAAAACCGTACACAAATGATGAAGTTTGGGAGAATTGAACCGTCAATCTAGAAACAGACATTAGCAACATCGGAAACATCAAGATACAAAGACAGCACAATAGTACAGCACAGAAAAGGAAAAATGGAGAAATACATACTGATGAACAGATGGATCTAATTCAAAACCATGAAATTCCTCTTTATATGAGTTTATAGATCTTAAAATATAGGATAATAATAGAACATTACAAATCAATGCATATTTGTAGCTTTTTTGGCAACCTTAACACGACCCAAGCTCAAGGCTGTTTTTAGTAACTGTCTTGAGACCTTTCTCAATGAACACATGCTAATTTTAGGGCCCTATTTTGACTAGCGTAAACGACGATATTAAATCGGGATATCCGGACATGGAACTGGAATGTGGAAAAGCCAAATGTAGGGTTATACCGGTTAATGGAAACCAAAACATCCCCTTCCTCTATCCGGGTTCCCTATAGTGTACTACATATAAGGCCATACCTCAAATAAAAGCATCATCCATATTAAAAGTAACTCAAAGCGATGGCAAAACAAGAGGCTACACAGTGAAACTCGCAGAAAATAGTAGGTAAGAAAAAGAAAGGAAATGGGGTTAATGTCAAGGAGACAACATCCCATCTCCAGGTTGAAACGAACCAAAACAAAGCACTTAGGTTTTTACTAAAGGTCAATTAACAAAATAATGAAAAATCAAATGTTACCTACTGTTGAAAACACTATCAGTGTTAAAGAACATCTCTACCTTTAATGAACATCTGTTTTAAAGAACGATGGTTTTATGACGTTATTTATTTGATTATGTAATCTACAGGGGTTAATTTATTATCATTTTTTTCATCACATTATTTATTTTCATTACAAGAAATTCATACGATGAACACTTGCAAAACACCTGTCTGTGCAATGATATCGACAAATAACAAATTTCGTAGGGATCGACAATACTCAGTTCACCTTGTAAACTATTATGATAATCCGTCCTATTTCTTTTCAATATTTGCTCTTTAAAGCATGGCCAATGTTTTTGATTTTAAATCTTCTCCAGAATACAGACTCCCAAGAGTAAGACCAGTTATGCCGACAGGGCAAGTGATTTTGTCACGCATGCACTACCTGCTATGCGAGAAATGGTATATCCAAAGTAAAACAGAAACCAGATATAAGCCCAAATCACAGTCAGGAATAAGTAAAGTCCCACAGTTCTATAACGGAAGACTTTTACATAAGTCTGTAAAATATGGATTTGTGTGCCATTTTGAACCCATTTCGGGCATGCATGTGGCTCTTTTAAAACTGCATAAGACACCCGAAGGATCATATGTTGAGCTACGATACTAATATCATGCTGAAACTGTCCGCTTAAATTTTTAGTCAAGCTTTTATTTCTATTTCTTCTCTTTATTTACTTTATGTTTTTTTTACTTTAGTTAATTGACCAACATGCTTTTCTTTATATGTGACCCATGTCCATGCTTATTAATCATTTTGCACAAAATGGAGAATCATATATAGTGATTACACATTTGTTTCAGAAGTGTATAAGCTGTATTCGATAAATTCTGCCTCTTGAATGAAAAATAACCACAAGAGATTTTTGTCGTCAAAAGTATTGCTGTAATTAGTATTTCCATAATTGGTCATTATACACCGTAAAGTATATGATACATCAATCAATACAAGGCTCGCTAGTTTATAATTTTCTTTATATAGATCAATTAGTCATTTAGGGAAATGACCAGTCAAGCAATATAGCACTTCGATGCAGAACCACCACATGGTTACAATATTTCTAATATTGTGAATTTTCTGTTGTTGAAAATAGTGAGTATCCAATTCGCTTGTGCAAAGCTTCAGTCATTCTTAAAGTGATACTGAATAAAAAACTACTACCTAGATTTTTCAGGAGCTAAAAAGCAAAAAAGACAAAGCAAGTGTGAAAGCACAGGATAATTGTATACCGCAAATGGCCATTTACAAATGGTAATACTGTGGAGACACTTTGTGCTGCCCGAAAGCCGATTTTATTTGGAAACTTGCAATATCTAAATTTTTGAAAATTTTGTTGAAAACAAAGGAGTATCTCCTTCATGCAAAGCTCTGTTCTAAACTGATTTTGGCTTTCTATTTAGATCATAATTGGTAATTAATTCTCTTTCAGTTTTTAAACATCTTTGAGTATATGGTCTTCCAAATATTAAGATTTTATCTGCACTGATAAGACGTAAAGTGTCGAAGTGGCCATATGCAGAATTTACAATAACTTCGGTAGTTTGTTATTTGTTGAAATAGTAATCTACAAAACTAACATTTACTTGCTTATAGTGAATACTTCAAGCCAAATTATCAATTCAGCAATTTTAACATATTGAAATAATTACCTTTCACATTTAAAAGTACGTATTTCCTCATATCTCTGAATTTTGTACTAACTTGGCATTCATATAACCCAGCATCTCTGTGAGTAACATTTTTGATATATAAATTCCATTCGCCTCTATATTCTATATAACTGATGTGAAATCTACTATCTGGTGCATAGACTAAAGTTCCTACTGTTAATGGATTCGGATCAGATGTTTTACGCCATGAGACCTGAAGAAAAATCAAATGTTTCATTAATTCAATAATAAATTTAACAATATTCATTGCACATAGATAAGTGTAGGACAAAACGGCTGTCTTAATTTTATTCCATAAAATAATTCTGTACAAATATTGCACATCTTTTTTCTTCATTTGTCTTTACCGGCAAATGAAAGCTATTTGGTAATTTATTTTAATCCTATTCCTTAGAAAAAAAGGGATTTAGGCTATTTTTTTTTTTTTTTTTGGCAATGTCGAAAAAAATGAATCTGTAATGAAACAATGTGGTGGTTTGGGAATTTCGAAAAATTTAAATGTATTGAGCAATATACTCAAGATTACATCACTTAATAATTGGTTTTTCTGTTTCGGGGAAATATTTTCAAGTTCAGCGAGATATAATACTCAGCCGGGATTGTAATTTTTACCATTCCGCGTAAGATGTAAGAAAGGGTCGTCTAAAAGTAACATATTCAAAGTCTGAAGTTTGTTTTTTTAAGAAAAAAAAACAGAAAAAATATTGACAAAAAATTATCACAAGTGACCACATATTAAGCAGTTAAAATGTGTAGGTTTGTAATTATCATATACTGTACTATACTTACAAATTTTGTTCCTAAATGTTTGACAGCGCAAAATAATATAGCTAGATCCCCTCTTGTATATGTGACATTGGATGCCGTCGGAAGGAATTCTGGTTCTAAATTAGGAAGAGCACATGTAACGTAGGAGGCAAACAAAACTGTAAAAAGACGAAACAAATAAAAGATACATTCGTACTAGGAACAATTATATTAGTTTATATTCTTATTACTATTGAATTTCACATATTTTATTTTCAAAATTTTATTGATTTAGTTTGACATTTTCTCTTTTCATATATTTTCAAGCTATTCTTTCCTCAAATCACCGAAACAGTGGTTTCCTAGTTGGTAATAAACATGTTTCTGTGAAGTCCATATAATACTCCAGCAGATTGTATCGGGTAACTGAGCAATCAAAAATCATTGAGATATCGAAAATCGAAATAAAAGATTTCAGCGATGTGCTTTTTCATTTCATTTTTCAGAAGGTTTTATACAATTTCGTCCTCCACAAGAATGCAATAGAAAATCGAGAAGAGATGCCTTATAAGTGCGCAACGGAATACCAGTTGTCTGCTGAAAAAAAAACGAATACTCAACAAAAATCGGGAAAATATAATTATGTTGTTTGAATCGATGTTGTCCTTGACAAAGTAAGATCTTTCACGTACTTAGACAGGGTCTACCGTTCCAAGAAAAAACAACATTATCATATAAAGAATATTAGAGATCAAATGCTATGTGAAGTTTAAACCGGTTCTACACGTTAGATAAATTTTCATATTCAACATATGTTGAATGAAGCCCCGTGCTATTTCCCGCCAAATCTATTCGAATAAAATTCTCAGTGTTTATCATTATGGAAAAAGATTACACCACACTCATCCCATTATTACCATATTTTATCCACTCTCGATAGTTAAATTTGAAAATTTTAAAATGCTTGGCAAGCGTTGCACTTACAATTTCAAAATTTATCCATCTCTAGTGATTAAAATATGGTAATGATCGGGATCTTGTGATGTAATCTATAATTAATCTATCTGTGAGCGCGTCATTCTAAATGCCTTTTTTTGCATTACATTTTTCCAAATAATTATCGTCATAATGGTTAAATATGAACACAACATTTGTTTTTTTGTTTTTTTTTATTTTGAATGAACTGACTTTTATTACATCATGTAATATATCCCAGTGGAATTGTCTGAAATTATCTCCGTCATTAATTTTCTTTCTTTCTTTAACAACAGAGATGTAATATAAGAAGTAAGATGCCAGACAATGATTATACAGAATACATTGTCCGACAACACTAATCTTACTGCAGGTTTATATTAAATTGATATCTGTATAGACCAAGATAGGATCCAATTCTTGTAATACCAGCTAGTCATTAAATACACTACATAATAGTGAAAAGATACAAGAGCTTTACAGGTATTTTTATCTTAACGATTATTGAAAATGCTCTAGCATAGGCTTTAATAACGTAGAAACATCCTAAAAAGGCAATAATAACTTCTTCATGTGATAGCATTGCTTTTAAGAATTTGGAGACATACTTCGAATCGAAGTGTCTACCTACATTGGGACCCTTTGCGAAGCAACAAATTCTTTATTACAATGGCATTTACTTTGTCGATAGAACACAAACAAGAGCTTCATTTAAGCGATACAAAGCTCATTGTTGAAGACCTCATCGTGACTTCAAGATGAAAAACAACAATAAAAGCCTTGTTACTTTGCTTGTTTTTGTCATGTATTTGTAGAAACTTTGTCTCATGTACATTTACTCCATATCCTTTCATTCATCATGCACCACATTGCAGTAAATGTGCTTTTCATGATGTCAAAATCAAATACTACCAGAATTAATGGGGAAATCCTGAATTCACAACTTAGTCCCAGATACATAGATTCTTAAACAGCATCCATAAGCACTGGAACACAACACTACAACTAGATTTCATTGATGTTTTTCATAAAAACTTAAAACCAAACATTATCAGTAAAAAATTGCTTTTTGGGAGGGGTTGATGTAGGTACTGCCAAAAATTTAAGTGTAAGAATTTCAGTCGTTAATTGCGCATTTTTTATGGCTACGATTTTCCAATAAAATATATGAGTTATATTATTTACTTTCTTCAGGTCCTCTTAATTGAATAAACAGTAGAAGTATGACCTTGTAGCACCTATTTTTTTTAATGATTTGTACTTAAAAACTATCAATCCTTGATGTATTAAAATTTGATTTGAATTAAAGAGATGTCGATTGTAGAAATGTCCATCTGCAGAAACTAATTTATCAGTAGTTGTTATTAAATCATTTCGATAACTTCAACCATATAAAGTCATAACACCATTTTAAGCCGAAAAGCCTTTGTATTTTTCCAATCATTAGCTCTTACTCTCAAATCATATAAATTATATCATAAGTGGACAATAGTAGATATCCCAGGAGATATAACCTCATAAAAATAGAAAATGAATTATTTGTCGAATAATAACATCTAACAAATGGAATATAAAACAGTAAGCAAGATGTTATATACTGATAATCTTGTATGGATTGTCTGACAAAAATCCATTTACCATATATATTTTGTTGCTATGTAAAGTACAGCATTAATTTTTATTACATCACTGTGTTGAACGCCGAAAATTCTATTCTTTATTCTTAGAATAAAAATGATATATATGTAGAAAGTTATTGCTCGATGCGTTTTCCATCTTTTATTACATACTCGGAGCCTGATGACTCGCCTGTGTGTTTAGAAATAAGAATAAGTGGGGATTTCAGGATATTTATCAAAATTTGAATCGGATATGTTTTGGATTCCATTTATACCGAAGGATGGGTACTTGATAGAAATGTGTTGTCTCAGAGTTGCATGAAATTAATTAAACTTGGAATCAAAGTTTTTGGCATTGTCATAACTGAAAATCGCTACCTCAGGATAGGTATATTTCCCCCGAATAACTATTTGTTAAGAGTGTTCGAAGTTTTACCAAAACTTGAATATAATCTTTGCAATCGAATTATCATTTTTTATGTTTTACCTATTAGAATTGATAAAAAGTGCCGCCTGTAAAACATAAGAAATTTGTGTCGGAGTTAACAGTTGGAATAAAACAATATTTGCAAAACGCTTAATCCAAATACCGGTTTACCAAATGAAACTGAAAAAGCCTGATTGCTTAACGGAAGTAATGTGTAAAGATTATAAGAAACGCCGCAATCGAGATAAAATTACAACCAACTTTTATAAAAGACGTGTCTGCTTTCTTACTCATAATTACTTCAATCGCGTACCACAAAAAAAACTATCAAATTTAAAAAAAAAATCCATGCAAAAATGTATTAAAAGAATCAATATTGAACTTAAAGCAAAAGCAAGTAGAGATAATTTCTAAACTGGTATTAGCTAACGAAGAACCATTGATCGAATTCTAAAAATTACAAGATAATGCACTTTAATAGTATCATGCACACTACCACTTGCACTGATGTTATTATTTAATATTTCACGAGGGAAACCACACTGAACATTATTTGAAAATGAGGAAAAGCTATAATTGCATTCAATGTGTTATATATAAATGATTAATTAATGTTTAATACCTTATAATTACTTTGCAGAAACTAATAATTACAAGTGTGGCACTGATGAATGTTTTCATTTGTGCAATTCACAGTATTAAATTTTGCTTTACAATAAGAAGAATAAGTGCAATGAATACTTGAATGTGATTATGTCTAAAACGATTTTTAATCGTTTATCACATCCTATTTCTAGCAAAGTGAACGAATCAGTTAAAAGGCGCGCAAGAGTGGTCCGATTATGCCATAGGATTAGTACGATCGGTTCGATCTGACTAGAATTGTCAACCAATAATGGTGAAATAATGTTTATGCAATCTACCGATGTTTTGTTTCCGAATGCACTGCCATGTTTCTAAAAGTAAGGTAATATCGATTCAAATTAAAATTGTATGTGTAAGCCAAAATAGTGTCTTGTGAAAAAGTGTCCTTCCTGTTTTATATTTCACTGGAAAATCCAAGAGCCCTCAGGACAATATCTCATGATCATCATGCATTTTACTCCGTCCTCGGTTTTTATCATAAGTACCAACTGTAAAGGCAGACAGTATTTCACGGCGTACACTATTTAATGTTACATATGTCGATGTCAAGTGAAAGACGACGAAATGTCAAGGGCTCGATAAAAACATATGAATTCATTACATAATGTGTTTTTATTTGTATTTCAAAGTTTTCAACCTTTGGCATCACAGAATTTCATAAGTTTATTCAGAGACATACAGAAAGTGTTTAGGATGTTCACAGTTACAGAAAATTATTGAATATCAACATTCAGTATCATACATGTAAATCGGTTAGCCATATATTGAGGGGCAAATAATGTATGACATTTTTCTTTCCTTGCCAAACGCAAGCTTTAGATTAGAAAAAAACTACAGAAAAATTTTTCTGAATTAAAACCTAGAAATAAATGAAAAAACTCACCACAGAAAATCCCGTTGACGATGCCATATATATTTCTATTTATTACGACTGTGATTTTCATTATTTGCAAAATTAAGCAGCCACTTTTGTACTAAATCCTGTGAAATTTAACCCATTACAGCTTGCACTAAACATCCATTTATGTTATTAGTCCATTTAACGGATTCTATTATGGGACAACGATTTCTATCATTGACATTCATACGCCCTGTGTTAGGTTTTAATGGTATTTTAATTGTTCCATAATTTGTGATCACAAATTAATGGAAGAGACAAGTCATCCTATTGATAATCAGGTGTGATTCACTTTTGCAAAATGTTAGTAGGGCATCTATCATTCGTATTTAAAGATACTACCAGGTACAACAGGAAAAAGACAGCTAAGTAAATTGGAATTTTTATCCAAACAAAATATCTCTAATGAAAAATACAAAATTACCCAAGTTGCATAAACAACAGTTTAAATTATGCTGTACACGTGTTTCAAGGAGCAACCTCTCATCAGCTACATTAAAATCAAATAATATGGAAAGCCATAATCCAAAGGTAGTAAAAAAAGAAGTACTCAATACCAAAAATATCGAAATAGAAAGCAAAATCAGGTACTTACGACATCCACCGAGTGTCCTACACATAATGAAGCCGTAATATCTTAAGGGGTTAGAATTTCGATGAAACAGTAAATTTCTATAATTCGCTATGTAAATTTTCATTCAGACAAGTCTGTCTATTTGACTGGTGAATACCTTCGGGGGGGCCTCCAGTCCACCAGCAGTGAAATTCCTTAAAATCATTCTTTACCATATAAGCCATTTTAAAACTACTGTAGGTACATGTACATGTATTTATCTCCCTTTGCAGCGAGACATGTGATAAACCTCATGGTTACTTTAAAATAAAACACCATAAAAATAACACATAACTTGGAGAGTGGCAGTAGATTGTTACCCCGTGAAAACATTGTCAACAATGTTTTTTGAGGGTCAACAATCTGCTCTTTCACACTCACAGCTATATGTTAGATATTTTATTAAACTGAATGTTTTTTTTTAATTCAATTATTATTGAAAATTATTAAACACGAACTAAGGGTAACAGTGGAAAAATTGTCGTCCGCTCAGCCATGAAATGTTTGGGTTTGTCATCCCTGTTTAACGTACAAGGGGTCACCCACTTCCGAAAAGCCAGATGGTACTACTGTATCCGTGGATCCGTGCCAAGGTTGTTTCCCTGGATTTGCTGTGATTATCTTCTATTAAAGATTAAATGGTAGTGTATCCACCTAAAAATTATATATATA
>MJUU01056907.1:0-13165 GCA_002080025.1 Modiolus philippinarum | reverse complement strand
TGTCCGCAATACTAAAACTTGATAGAATTTAACCATAAATATAAAAGATAGGGCACTTTTTCTCTATTTTATTTTATACCGGTGTCCACAATACTATAACTTGATAGAATTTAACCGTAAATATTAAAGATAGGGCACCTTTTCTCTATCTTATATTATACCGGTGTCCACAATACTATAACTTGATAGAGTTTAACCATAGATATAAAAGATAGGTAACTTTTTCTCTATTTTATATTATACAATGTACCTGTGTCCACAATACTATAACTTGATAGAATTTAACCGTAAATATAAAAGATAGGGCACTTTTTCTCTATTTTATATTACACCGGTGTCCGCAATGCTATAACTTGATAGAATTTAACCATAAATATAAAAGATAGGTCACTTTTTCTCTATTTTTATTATACTGGTGTCCGCAATACTAAAACTTGATAGAATTTAACAATAAATATAAAACATAGGTAACTTTTTCTCTATTTTATACTATACAGGTGTCCGCAATGCTAAAACTTGATAGAATTTAACCATAAATATAAAACGTAGGGCACTTTTTCTCTCTTTTATATCATACCGGTGTCCGCAATACTATAACTTGATAGAATTTAACCATAAATATAAAAGATAGGGCACAATTTCTCTATTTTATATTATACCGCTGTCCACAATACTATTACTTCAAAGAATTTAACCATAAATATAAAAGATAGGGCACCTTTTCTCTATTTTATATTATACCGGTGTCCACAATACTATAACTTGATAGAATTTAACCATTAATATAAAAGATAGGGCACTTTTTCTCTATTTCATATTATACCGGTGTCCACAATACTATGACTAGATAGAATTTAACCATAAATATTAAAGTTAGGGCACCTTTTCTCTATTTTATATTATACAGGTGTCCACAATACTAAAACTTGATAGAACTTATCCGTAAATATAAAAGATAGGGCACTTTTTCTCTATTTTATTTTATACCGGTGTCCACAATACTATAACTTGATAGAATTTAACCGTAAATATAAAAGGTAGGGCACTTTTTCTCTCTTTTATATTATACTGGTGTCCGCGATACTATAACTTGATAGTATTCAACCATAAGTATAAAAAATAGGGCACTTTTCTCTATTTTATTTTATACCAGTGTCCGCGATACTATTACTTGATAGAATTTCACCATAAATATTAAAGATAGGGCACCTTTTCTCTATTTTATATTACACCGGTGTCCGCAATACTATAACTTGATAGAATTTAACCATAAATATAAAAGATAGGTCACTTTTTCTCTATTTTTTATTATACTGGTGTCCGCAATACTAAAACTTGATAGAATTTAACAATAAATATAAAAGATAGGTAACTTTTTCTCTATTTTATACTATACAGGTGTCCGCAATGCTAAAACTTGATAGAATTTAACCATAAATATAAAAGGTAGGGCACTTTTTCTCTCTTTTATATCATACCGGTGTCCGCAATACTATAACTTGATAGAATTTAACCATAAATATAAAAGATAGGGCACAATTTCTCTATTTTATATTATACCGGTGTCCGCAATACTATGACTAGATAGAATTTAACCATAAATATAAAAGATAGGGCACTTTTTCTCTATTTTATATTATACCGGTGTCCACAATACTATAACTTGATAGAGTTTAACCATAAATATAAAAGATAGGTAACTTTTTCTCTATTTTATATTATACAATGTACCTGTGTCCACAATACTATAACTTGATAGAATTTAACCGTAAATATAAAAGGTAGGGCACATTTTCTCTCTTTTATATTAAACTGGTGTCCGCGATACTATAACTTGATAGTATTCAACCATAAATATAAAAGATAGGGCACTTTTCTCTATTTTATTTTATACCAGTGTCCGCGATACTATTAAAATTGATAGAAATTAACCATAAATATAAAAGATAGGGCACTTTTTCTCTATTTTATATTATACTAGTGTCCGCAATACTATAACTTGATAGAATTTACCCATAAATATCAAAGATAGGGCACCTTTTCTCTATTTTATATTATACCGGTGTCCACAATACTAAAACTTGATAGAATTTAACCATAAATATAAAAAATAGGGAGCTTTTTCTCTGTTTTATATTATACCGGTGTCCGCAATACTAAAACTTGATAGAATTTAACCATAAATATAAAAGATAGGGCACCTTTTCTCTATTTTATCTTACACCGGTGTCCACAATACTAACACTTGATAGAATTTAACAATAAATATAAAAGATAGGTAACTTTTTTCTCTATTTTATATTATACAGGTGTCCGCAATCCTTAAACTTGATAGAATTTAACCATAAATATAAAAGGTAGGGCACTTTTTCTTTCTTTTATATCATACCGGTGTCCGCAATACTATAACTTGATAGAATTTAACCATAAATATAAAAGATAGGGCACTATTTCTCTATTTATTTATATTATACCGGTGTCCGCAATACTATAACTTGATAGAATTTAACCATAAATATA
Organism: Modiolus philippinarum; assembly: GCA_002080025.1. NCBI lineage: Eukaryota > Metazoa > Mollusca > Bivalvia > Mytilida > Modiolidae > Modiolus > Modiolus philippinarum. The sequence continues at coordinate 10,645 of MJUU01056907.1, read as the reverse complement.
AAAGATAGGGCACTTTTTCTCTATTTTATATTATACCGCTGTCCACAATACTATTACTTGAAAGAATTTAACCATAAATATAAAAGATAGGGCACCTTTTCTCTATTTTATATTTTACCGGTGTCCACAATACTATAACTTGATAGAATTTAACCATAAATATAAAAGATAGGGCACTTTTTCTCTATTTCATATTATACCGGTGTCCACAATACTATTACTAGATAGAATTTAACCATAAATATTAAAGTTAGGGCACTTTTTCTCTATTTTATATTATACAGGTGTCCACAATACTAAAACTTGATAGAATTTATCCGTAAATATAAAAGATAGGGCAATTTTTCTCTATTTTATTTTATACCGGTGTCCACAATACTATAATTTGATAGAATTTAACCGTACATATTAAAGATAGGGCACCTTTTCTCTATTTTATATTATACCGGTGTCCACAATACTATAACTTGATAGAGTTTTACCATAAATATAAAAGATAGGTAACTTTTTCTCTATTTTATATTATACAATGTACCTGTGTCCACAATACTAAAACTTGATAGAATTTAACCGTAAATATAAAAGGTAGGGCACTTTTTCTCTCTTTTATATTATACTGGTGTCCGCGATACTATAACTTGATAGTATTCAACCATAAATATAAAAGATAGGGCACTTTTCTCTATTTTATTTTATACCAATGTCCGCGATACTATTACTTGATAGAATTTGACCATAAATATTAAAGATAGGGCACTTTTTCTCTATTTTATATTCTACCGGTGTCCACAATACTAAAACTTGATAGAATTTAACCATAAATATACAAGATAGGGAACTTTTTCTCTATTTCATATTATACCGGTGTCTGCAATACTAAAACTTGATAAAATTTAACCATAAATATAAAAGATAGGACACTTTTTCTCTATTTTATATTATACCGGTGTCTGCAATATTATAACTTGATAGATAAATATAAAAGATAGGGCACTTTTTCTCTATTTTATATTATACCGGCGTCCACAATACTATAACTTGATAGAATTTGACCATAAATATAAAAAGTAGGGCACTTTTTCTCTATTTAAATATTATACCGGTGTCCGCAATACCATAACTTGATAGATAAATAAAAAACCAATGTCAGCAATACTATAACTCGATAGAATTTACCCATAAATATAAAAGATAGGGCACCTTTCCTCTATTTTATATTATACCAGTGTCCGCAATACTATAACTTGATAGAATTTAACCATAAATATAAAAGTTCGGTCACATTTTCTCTATTTAATATTATATCGATGTCCGCAATACTAAAACTTGATAGAATTTAATCATAAATATAAAAGATAGGTGACTTTTTCTCTATTTTATATTATATCGGCGTCCACAATACTATTAAAATTGATAGAATTTAACCATAAATATAAAAGATAGGGCACTTTTTCTCTATTTTATATTATACTAGTGTCCGCAATACTATAACTTGATAGAATTTAACCGTAAATATTAAAGATAGGGCACCTTTTCTCTATTTTATATTATACCGGTGTCCACAATACTATAACTTGATAGAGTTCAACCATAGATATAAAAGATAGGTAACTTTTTCTCTATTTTATATTTTACAATGTACCTGTGTCCACAATACTAAAACTTGATAGAATTTAACCGTAAATATAAAAGGTAGGGCTCTTTTTCTCTCTTTTATATTATACTGGTGTCCGCGATACTATAACTTGATAGTATTCAACCATAAATATAAAAGATAGGGCACTTTTCTCTATTTTATTTTATACACTAATGTCCGCGATACTATTACTTGATAGAATTTGACCATAAATATTAAAGATAGGGCACTTTTTCTCTATTTTATATTATACCGGTGTCCACAATACTAAAACTTGATAGAATTTAACCATAAATATACAAGATAGGGAACTTTTTCTCTATTTCATATTATACCGGTGTCTGCAATACTAAAACTTGATAGAATTTAACCATAAATATAAAAGATAGGTAACTTTTTCTCAATTTCATATTATACCGGTGTCCGCAATTACTGGTATCCGCAATTCTATAACTTGATAGAATTTAACCATAAATATAAAAGATATTGCACCTTTCCTCTATTTTATATTATACCAGTGTCCGCAATACTATAACTTGATAGAAATCACCCATAAATATACAAGATAGGGCACTTTTTCTCTATTTTATATTACACCTGTGTCCGCAATACTAAATCTTGATAGAATTTAACCATAAATATAAAAGATAGGCAAGTCTATTCTATATTATACCGGTGTCTGCAATACTATTACTGGATAGAATTTAACCATAAATATTGAAGATAGGGCACCTTTTCTCTATTTTTATATTATACCAGTGTACGCAAAAAAATTATACACTAATATTGTCATCTGAAATTTAATTGATTAAACTAAATTGTTCCTATTTTCACTTATATCTTATGAATTTTCCCAATGAAGTCAAAAACATGCCTGTAATCTTATATATGTGTCTTATATATGTTTATTATATATGTTTATTATAATTATGATTATCTCCCCTTATATGTTGATAAAGAACAAAGATACATAAATAAATGCATGTAATATATATGTACAATACTGTATAGTTTGTTTTACATCAAATGGAATTTACTTTTTCTTTAATTTTTCCTCAATATTGTCAAAGATTTCAAATTTGATCCTATTTCCTTCTGGTTGTTTTGCATACACATTACAATTGAAAAACCAGACATTTTCAAAACGTTTGCTTTCTTTCAGTCTTGTCATCAAACCAAGATTCTTCTGTGTAATGTCATCATGAAATTCAATGTTTTTACTTAATTTCTTCTTTTCTCTCATGATTTTAACTTTTGTCTCTGTGTTTTTCACCTTCACAATAACGGGTCGAATACCACCTTTTCCCGGAATACGATGAATAGCCAGTACATCATCAGGTTTAATATCAACTTTCAAATCTGATTTTACTAAATTAACAAAGTCACTCCTGAGATTTTCCTCCCTCTTTTCCTCAAAATTCAAGATTCTAATATTTTGTTTCCTGGAGTATTGTTCATTGAAATTTCCCAGTTTTAGTGCATCCATGGACCTTCTGTCTGCATCTACTATTTTCTCTTCTAATACCTGAATAGATTTTTCTTTTTCTCTTAGTCTTTCGTTTAGACGATGGTTTTCCATGTAAAGTGAATCTATTTTATCATCAAGTTTGCCAGTTTTTTCTCTTAACTTTTGATCAAACTTTTCTGTTATCTCTTTTGTTAAAGTCTCTTTAAATGTTACTAATAATTGACTTACAATTTGGCCAACTAATTCTTTTAAATCCTTTTGTTTCACTAACAAGTTCGTAGCAGTATCTAAATCACTCTTTGTAACAGTACCCTGAAGGGATTTTTTAATGTCACCAAGATCACTTTGTATACCTATCAAGTCAATACCCTCAAGACTTTCTTCTGCTACATCTGAATGTGTTCGTTTGTTCTGCTTTGATGGTTTCTCCATTGTTGATTCATTACTACCAGTTTTTTTTTGCAGCTAAAAAAGTTTGTACACATTTAACACCTTTTCCACCTTTCTGACTTTTATCCTCTTGGCCAGGCATTATGTAATTTAAAAAACAGTTCACTGATATAAGAGAATGATTTGCAGAAATGAAATGTAGAAGCAAGGTTAAACTTTTTGTAACAATTGCCCTAAACGCCAGGTAAAAGTCATAATGTATACAAATATGGTAAAAACAGAAAGCTCTCATCACAAGGAAGTTTCAATCCAAATATGAACAATCTACTATCTTGAGCTTTTAGCGGCAAGGTTAAAGTATTTTAAAATTCCCATAAGGGCAAGGTCAATGTTAAAATGTCTACAAGGATGGTACAACAAGAAAGCTCTATCACAAGGAAGTCACATATCGAATATCAGCATTTTAGTTTTTAAGGTTTCCATTCAACATGGAAAGTACAAGTTTTATGACTACACGAAGTTGACAGGGGTTGGGATGGGGAGTTCGAAGACAATCTCTCTGCGGACATTTGTAATGCCCACATAAATAAAAGTGCCAAAATCAAATAAGTACCAAAAGGCACATCTTCATTATATGTACCAATGATCTGCAAAATAAAAACTTCCTATCATATAAACAGTACGAGAAATAGCCTGGAAAAACGAAGTACCCCATGCAGAGGGATGGATTGACGGACAAGGGTAACACTGATATTTCATCGCAGGGCCATAAAAACATAGATATCAATGATAACCAAGTTCGCCTCGTTGTGGCATATGGTCACTATAACATTACTTTGCCTTGATACATCAGAGATAGCAGCACATCTAAGTTCACATTAACATACAATATACAGTATTAAATTAAAAACTGAACTATGATGTAAAATTGAATGTCAAGTTGCTCAGAGAACATAATTTAAAATGACTAAACTTTGCCTGGATACTGATGAACTATCTGAGATGCCTGCATATACAACGTTAGATCCTACAATGTACAGTAACTCAGATATATACTCTTCCGAGAAACTGAAGCAGAAAATGTATGTCAAGTGATCCAATCTGGCCTGGATGCTGTGTGCCATCCAAGATCCATGCAAATGCAAGGTTAGATGGTCCTACCATGCACAGTGACCGAGATCTGAAGCAGAAAATGTAGGTCATATTGACCAAATTTGTCCTAGATGATGATGTATCATGAGAGATGCATAGACATGAAAGGTAATATGATCCTTACATGTATAGTAACTGAGATCTGAATGTAAGTCAACAAGCAGAAAATGTGGGTCAAATTGACCCAATTTGGCCTGGATGCTGATGTCCCATCCAAGATGCATGCATATGCAAGGTTACATGATCTTACCATGTACAGCGACAGAGATCTGAACTCGTCCGAAAACTTGACTGTAAATCATTAAGGCAGAGAATGCAGGTCAAATTGGACCAATTTGGCCTGGATACTGATATACCATCCAAGTCGCATCATATACAAGGCAAGATGATCAAACTTTATGCGGTGACTGAGATCTGAACTCGTCCTAAAACTTGAATGTAAATCATTTGAGCGGAAAATGTAGGTTAAATTGACCTAATTTGGCTTGGATGCTGAAGTACCATTGGAGATGCCTGCAAATTTAAGGTAAGGTGATCCTTCCAAATATGGTGACTGAGATATGAACTTAAATATAAATTTGGATGAAAGCCAATCAAGTGGAAAATAAACGCCAGAGAAACCCAATTTTTTTGGAAGCCATCAGTTAACTTAAGATGCACCTTTTTGCAAAGTTTCATGATGCTGCCATGCAAAGTACTTGAGATATACACCTAAATGTGGACATGGACCTGGATGTCGGAGGTACTAGCCCTATTTGAGCCCTATTTGTCTCATGAACGATAAATCTAATGTGTAAATCTGTTGATATCCTCCAGATTTAGATTTCTTGAGGATCATTCATAAAAATTTGATAAATAATATATACATGTATTGTACAACCAAATATATAACAAGAGTTGTCAGAAGACAACATAGCTTGCCGGGGATTACAGTAACCGCAATGCACAATTAATTTGAAGGTTATACATTTTCGTGATAAATACTTTAAATGCGATATAAGAAAGCCACATGTCAAACAGGAACTCTCTATGACTAAAAGACTAACTTCTATAAACAGGATTCATTTTTTTTTAAAAAACTGCCCCAGGGCAATGTCAAGGTCAAAATGTCTACAACTATGGTACTACCAGAAAGCTCTCACCATAGGGAAGTCATGAAAAAAAAAATGCATGGGTGTTCCGCGGAACACATGTGTCGCCTGCACTATATATATATAAAGAATTCCTGTTTTGTTTTATAATGACAAAGTCCAATGATAATCAGAAATAATCAAAATTAATGATAAACTAAATGCATGGTGCACATCTGCATTGAAGTTTGGTTGGAAAGTACCAAGTGGTCTATGAGGAGTTGCAGATAATGGAGGTATACCCTATGACCCAAATAAGCTAAAATGGCAAAGTCCAAAGACAGCTAGAAAATCTGAAAAAAATAAAAATAAATGAAAAACAAAATGCATGGTGCACATCTGCAATATATATTGAAGCATTCCTGCAAGTTTGGTTGGAAAGTACCATGCAGTCTATGAGGAGTTGCGGATAATGGAGGTATACCCTATGACGCCAAAAAGCTAAAATGACAAAGTCGAAAAATAGCTTATAAATCTGGAAAAAAAGAAATAAAGAAAAACAAAATACATGGTGCACATCTATACTGAAGCATTCCTGCAAGTTTCGTTGGAAAGTACCAAGCCGTTTAGGAGGAGATGCGGATAATGTAAAAAATTTTGAGCCATACAGACAGACAGACAGACGGACAGACAGACAGACACACGGACGGACGGAAGCAAGACGACGGATAGTGATCCCTATGTGTCGATCCTGCACTAGGTGCAGGCCACACAAATATTTACACCCTATAACTAAACAACTAACTTCTAGAAGCAAGGTTGAAGTTTTTTAAAAAATTGCCCTAAGGACAAAGTCAAGGCCAAAATGTCTAAAAAATATGGTGCCATCAGAAAGCTATCATCATAAGAAAGTCATATGTTGAAATTGAACACCTTACCACTAAATTTCAACATTCTAGAAACACTGTTAGTTTTTAAAAAAAATGCCCTCAGGGCAAGGTCAAGGTCATAATGTCTACAAATATGGCACCATAAGAAAGCTTTCATCACAAGAAAGCCACATACTAAATATGAACATGCTACCACTAAACAAACAAATTCTATAAGCAAGGTTAATTTTTTTCAAAAATTCCCCCCCCCACGGAAAGGTCAAGGTCAAAATGTCTACAAATATGGTGCCAGTAGAAAGCTCTCAACTGAAAGAAGTCACATATCAAATATGAATACCCTAACACTAAAAGCCTACCTTCTAGAGGCAAGGTTAAAAGTTTTTTAAAAATTGCCCTCAGGGTAAGGTCAATGTCAAAATGTCTACAAATATGGTACCACTAAAAAGCTCTTATCATAAGGAAGTCACATACCAAATATGAACATCCTACCACTAAAAGCCTACCTTCTAGAGACAAGGTTAAAGTTTTTCAAAAATTGCCCTCAGGGTAAGGTCAAGGTCAAAATGTCTACAAATATGGTACCACTAAAAAGCTCTTATCATAAGGAAGTCGCATACCAATTATGAACACCCTACCAGTAAAAGCCTACCTTCTAGAGACAAGGTTAAATTTGTTCAAAAATTGCCCTCAGGGTAAGGTGAAGGTCAAAATGTCTACAAATATGGTTCCACTAAAAAGCTCTTATCATAAGGAAGTCGCATACCAAATATGAACACCCTACCACTAAAAGCCTACCTCCTAGAGACAAGGTAAAAGTTTTTCAAAAATTGCCCTCAGGGAAAGGTTAAGGTCAAAATGATTACAAATATGGTACTGCTAGAAAGCTTTCATCATAAGAGAGTCACATACCAAATACAAACACCCTACCACTAAAAGCCAACCTTTTACAGGCAAGGTTAAAGTTTTTCAAAAATTGCCCTCAGGGAAAGGTCAAGGTCAAAATGTCTACAAATATGGTGCCACTAGAATGTTCTCATCATTAGGAAGTCACATACCAAATATGAACACCCTACCACTAAAAGCCTGCCTTCTAGAGGCAAGGTTAAAGTTTTTTAAAAATTGCCCTAAGGGCAAGGTCAAAATGTCTACAAATATGGTACCAAAAGAAAGCTCTCGTTGCAAGGAAGCCACATACTAAATATCAACATCCCACCTCTTAAGATCTCCATTTCACAAGCAAAGTAAAAGTTTTTGCTGACGACGCTGATGATGCCGACGCCGGGGGTATGACAATAGCTCTCCGGACATTCGATCTGGGAAGCTAAAAACACTTGATCCTTTTTGGTCCCTTTTTCAAAAACAACAAGGGCAACTCAACCTATAAGCATTCCCATTCTTCCCTTTGTGCCACAAACATTATGTTATGCTGCCAGTATCATTACATTATACAACCTCAGATTTTGTTGTTGTTGTGATCCTATAAAAATGGGCAGAGCCAAAGTAAGCAAAACCAGTCACAGCATTCCAGTAATATTTTGTTTAATTTTTTCACTTGAACTTTGAATAAATTATTCTATGGAAACAGTATCTACATATTCATCTGATGCCAGTATCATACCATTATACATTTGCTGCAGTATGAAAATGGATCTCATATTGCAACTAAAAAATAACACTGAAAGTTCTTTAAAATTTAATGTCTCACTTTTTGGACATTTCCAGTGATCACTACAAAAAAATGAATGAATTCAAACTCAATCATGAGGTTCAATAAAATACAATACAATATACCATGCAGTAAGTCCCTCTTCTGTTTGAAGTAGTGAATAATGAATGAGTCGGGGATGACAATGTACTACATACACAAATACATACACACAGGCTCTAACAACAACCATGCATCTAATTTGTTCATTGTACTGCCAAATCAGGAGTCCATTGAACAGAATACAAAAAAAACTTTCTACTCAACAGCAGAGCATAAAAGGCGAGTGATCAATTCTTCTAATAAAAAGAAAATTAAATATTTACAATACAAAATTAAGGGATCTGTACGTAAATACTTTTACAGACTTTGAGATTTCTTGCTAAAAGCAAATTTAATAATGGCCAGATGATCTGGGCATTATTTTTTTCTGTTAAGTACAGATTTAGTTGTAAAGTATTTATAATCATATCACAGACTGACCAATGAGGACTTTGCATGACATATTATACTGCTTACAATAAAAAAAAACAACCAAAGCTTCAACACTGAAAGCTTGAAGTATCTATATCTTGTACATAAATTTAATTTATGTAGTCCTACAAGTTAAGAGTAATCTGTAGATTCCTGTCCCTTGACTAAAAATTTAAGATTTCCATTGCAATCTGCCAAATGTACTGGACAAACTATCTGAAGAATCCCAACCTATTCTGCCAAACATATTGGGCTAACTTTTTCTAGATTCCAATCCCATCCTACCAAAGGTACTGAACTATATGAAGATTCCCAACCCATTCTTCTAAACATAATAATTGTGGATTCCCATCCGATTCTACCAAAGGTACTGGACTAATTATCTGGAGATTCCAAATCTGTTCTGCAAAATGTATTGGGACTAACTATTTGTAGATTCCCATCCCATTCTACCAAAGGTACTGGAATAATTATCTGAAGATTCCAAACCCACTCTGCAAAATGTATTGGACTAATTATCTGTATATTTTGATTCCATTATATTAAAAGGACTGGACTTTCTTTCAGAATATTCCCAACCCATTCTTCAAAACATACTGGACTATTTGCAGAAACTTATCTCATTCTGTCATATTACTTGATGAAAAAACTTTTACATTCCCTTCCTATTCTGCCAAACCTTTGGACTAACTAATTTCAGATTCCCATCCCATTTTGTTCAAACATGTTGGACAAACTATCTTTTACTTATTCTTGCCATGTTGGATATTATGAAAAATTTTCTAACATCATGATATCAATACATCATAAAAAAAAGAAATAAGTTCTTACTCTTCTTAACAGATGGCAGTTGGATAAATATCTACAGATTAAAAACTTATTTTGTCTTGTCAGAATAACAGAATGCTTAAAACATAGAAAGCAGCCACAGCCTGCTAAGCTCACCTCGTTGCACAGCATTGTCACATGTTGCACATGTCAATAACCAGAAATGGATTATAATCATTCATTTAAACAGATTCAGTCATGCATAAAATGTAGGTCAGAGACAGCATCCGAAGCATGCATTGTTGTTGTCATCTCAAAATGCATCATGCATACCAGTATGCACTGGGGTAAATGTGATATCGGTAACTGCAGTTACCGATATCCTAAGATGGCGGACGCGTTTCGGCTTAATATTTAGACAGTCGATTTTGTAATAATAACAGATAATTCCGTCATGTCTTATGTATTATTTGACACATTTCCAAATTTAGAACTGGAAGCTCACAGGTTTCGTGAATTAGTTATGCGCGTAGCAGAGAAAATAGCGGTACAAAAAACCGCGGTGATGTCGGTAACTGTAGAAAATAAATTTTCGTTGATGTCGGTAACTGGAAATGAAGATATCCGTAACTGTTATGAATTTTGTTTAATTTCAATGTATTTCATATACCCTACCGATTGGGATGAAGAAACTTAAGTTGTGTGAAGTATTGTAAATACATAGCCTTCACGTCATCCGCCTGCCTTGTCAAAAATTTGTGATGTCTCAGGGAAGTTCAAAGACCAGTTCTGGTCGATTTCCTGCTTTGGTCATAGATATATGTCCCTTGTGGTCGATCAATTAAAAATTATTTCTCATATGTTAACAGACCACCCCCACCCCCCCAAAAACAAAAATAAAAACAACAACAACAACAACAACAACCAAAAACAAACAAAACGGCATTTTCAGATAATATGCACATCGATAGAGATGGAAACAACCATGGGTGAAATTAAGAGGTTCTACAATATACCGAGAAAAAAATGACCACGGAGTAGTAAAGATTTCACAAGAGATTTCAAGACCGGTAACGGTAGAGCCCGTATCGC